>WAAE01011968.1:187774-349583 GCA_013400495.1 Nicator chloris | reverse complement strand
CCGCATCCCGCCCGGATCCCTGCCCCGATCCCGTCTGATCCCTGCCCTGATCCCGTTTGATCCCACCCGGATCCTGCCCGTCTGATCCCCCCCTAGATCCCGCCCTCATCCCTGCCCCGACCCCACCTGATCCGGTCCGCATCCCAACCAGATCGCGTCTGATCTCCCCCGGACCCCGCCCGCATCCCACCCGTCTGATCCCGTCTGATCCCGTCTGATCCCGTCTGATCCCGTCCGTCACATCCCACCCGGATCCCGCCCGAATCCCGCGTCACCTTCATCCCCAGGCTCCTGCCCAACACTCATGGGTTCTGCTTCATACACTCTCGGGATGGTTTGGTTGGAAGGGACCTTGAAGATCACCTCATTCCAGCTCCCCACCGCGGGCAGGATCACTGTCACTACATCAGGTTGCGCCGTCCAGCCTGGTCTTGAACGCTTCCAGGGATGGGGCATTCTGGATAACCTGTTCCAGTGCCTCATCACGCTCCTGGTATCACAGAATCAGAGTCATTTATGTAGGAAAGACTTACAGGATCATCAAGTCCAACCTTTAACCAATCATCACCCTCTCAACGAGACTATAGCACTAAGTGCTAAAAACCTACTTTATGTCTAATGGAAATCTACTGTCTTTTAATTGAAAACGATTACACCTTCTCTCATCACTGCTCGCCCTGCTGAACAGTCTGTCCCAATCTTTCTTATAAGCTTCATTTGGGTACTGGAAGGTGCTCCAAGGTCTCCCTGGAGCCTTCTCTTTTCCAGGCTGAACACCCCCAGCTCTCCAGTCTGTCTCCACAGGAGAGGTGGTCCAGCCCTTGGAACATCTCTGTGGCCTCCTGTGGACCCTCTCCAACAGGTCTGTGTCTTTCTTGTGGCAAGGATCCTGGAACCGGACACAGCACTGCAGGTGGGGGCTCATGAGAGCGGAGTAGAGGGGCAGAAACACCTCCCTTGCTCTGCTGGCCATGCTGCTTTTGATGCAGCCCAGCACACGATTTGTTTTCTGGGCTGTAAATGCACATGGCCAGGTCTTGTTTCCCAAATCTTTCATTCCTCCCCCTGAGGAATCTTTCATTCCTCTGTTTTCTCAAGGGGATGTGTGGCTGTTTCTGCCTCAGTGCTTGGTGCCCCCACACTCCCCATGTTTCATCTCTCTGTCAACAGGATAACCTTTTCTTGTGAACCATAATAAATCTTTGCTATCTGGTCAAACGACCTGGTATAATCAGACACTGAACTTCCCAGAATTAATCCCTCTTTAAAACACAGCATCAGTTCTAAATTCTCCAATTTCAGTTTAAAATTTGACAGTGAAAGAGAATCCACCACAAACCTTTGGTGAGCTTTTGTGCTCATTTATTGCTACTGCTATCACTCTGGTTTATGGAGGTTTTCTTGCGGAGGGGAAAAAGTCTTTAAAAATAGAAAAATAAATTAACTCCCCACCCTTGGAAAATCAAATAACAAAAAGCCAGACTGTCTCTAGTGAATTTGTCAAATGCTGGTTTCTATTCAACTGGCTTCGGCTGGCTGGTGGAAAAGCCCCTGACAACGTTTCCTTTGTGGGGCTGCTGTAGGCTGCATTACCGTGGGCAGCTTCAGAGCTGCTCAGCTCTTCCAAAAGTTTCCTGACTCTGTCATCAGTGACGTGTATCCTGCCTGCCCCAGAGCCCTCTGTGCTGGTGGTGTGTAGCATTTGCTTATTAACCCTTCAGTACTGAGAGCAAGGTGTTTAGTCGTACCTGGTGTGTTTTTGTCTGCCCTGACTGCAGAGCAGTCGATGTGACTCCATGTTGAGAGGTGACATCTAAACCCCCAGGAAGATATCCATCCCATTTGTAATGGATTAAAGCATTCATCTGGGTTTGCATCTCCCCACAGAGCCCAGCACCTTCCTGTTGCTGTAAAAGCAGTGGTGCTGGTGTGCTCTCCTGTGCAAAGGCAGATTCAGCTCATCTCGAGGGCTTAAATGTAATACTCAGTGCTATAAACACTTAGTTAACAAAAACTGAAAGTCCACACTCATTTCTTTGCTATGAGGCACTTTCAGGATCAAATGATAGGTCAGATTAGAGTAGGTTACACAGATGTGATTCAGCAGCTTGGATGCAATGCTTCAAGTGACTTGGGTATGTTATAAAAAAACATAGCTTGGTGAAGAGGTGTGAATGAGAGTATCAGAATAATTCAGGCTGGAAGGGATCCCCTGGGGTCATCTAACCTTCTGCTCAGAGCAGAGCCAAATTTAGATCAGGTTTCTCCTGCCTTGTCCAGTCATGTTTTGTTTGTCTCTAGGGAAGACAGTTAACACAAATTCCTGGACTCTGTGTCTGACGACCTTCAGGGTGATAATTTTGTCCTAAAATCTGGTGGGTGTGTCCTACATTACATCTTATGTCTGTTGCCTCTTGCCCTATTTCCGTGCAACCCAAGGGAGAATTTGGCTCCCTCTTCTCCACAACTCCTCATTGCAGCTTGCAGCAGGATCCCCCTGAGGCCTTCCCTTCCCTTCTCCAGGCTGTCCCCCTGAATCCTTCCCCTCTCCAGGCTGGCAGGCCCGTGTGGCTCAGCCTCTCTCCGTATGCTCTGTGCTCCAGCCCCCGGCCATCCTGGTGGCCTCTGCTACGTCCACCCTGGGATGTTCACATCTGTCTCGTGCTGAGGAGCCCAGGCCTGGGCTCAGCACTGAAGGTGTGCCTTATCAGTGCTGAGCAGAGGGAAAGGACCATCCCTCTTGTGGGCAGTGTCCCTCCTAAGGCAGCTGTTGGCCTTCCTTGCTGCCAGAGCTCACTGCCAGCTCACAGCCATCTCCACCAGGACCTTTTCTGCAGAGATTTTGCCCAGCTGCTCAGTGACCATCATGTACTGGTGCATGGGGCTATTCCTCCCACCTGATGGGCTTTGCATGCACCTTTGTAGCACTTGATGATGTTCCCATTAGCCGGTTCTCCAGCCTGTTGAGCTGTCTGCACACAACTCTCCCTCCCCTCCCACACAAGGACTGCTCTGATCACAGTGCTGAACACTCCACTGAGCAAGGAGGGTTGAAAGGAACCAAGGTCACACAGTTAATGCACAGTGTGGAATAGCTGAGTCTCACTTGCCAAATCCAAGATGTTATTTGGGGTAAACCCCGTTTAATGACAGGCATGACAATTTACGAAATTATTATTAAGTGAAGAAACTACCATGTGGTGTTACAGAAGGCCTGAAAAAAATATTAATAAACTGTTGGTTCAAATGTGAAAGTGCTAAACTCATCAACTATGATGTGCTCTAAAAACAGAGACTTGAGCCTCTGCATCAAAAAAATAATGCTTCCCTTAGGAAGACTTAACCAGGTCCAAGTAAAAAGCTTCCTGGCTGAGGCCCAAAAACTATTTTCTGGAAGTCCTGTATTAACTTTCTTTTCATTACTTTCTGGTGGGAAATATGCCTTTCCCCCCTCATTTCTGTTAAGCAGTAGTGTGTGTTAAGTAGTAGTGTGCCATGATGACAACAGCAATGACATTCCTATCACCATGAAGTGTTTTAAGTTTAAATGTTTATATGATTTTTGTACATACTGATCTTACAAGTTAAAAATTACCTGTTCCCTATTTACACTACATGGAGTGAAACTTTTAAAAATAGAGTTGTTCTTCAATTCATTCTCCACTTGTGTTTTCTGTCCTACTTGTTTTCTAGATGTGTACTATTACAGGATTTTTCTGTTTATTTAACAGAGCTGGTAACTGCAGTTTAGAAAATGCTGTGCAGAAGAGCTGGAACTTGCCAGACCTTTGTCCGAAGTCAGTGGGTTCCAGGGTTTTTGTTTGATCTATAGATACTTACACTCTTTACCTCAGGTTTACCTGCCCTACAGAAGAGATTTAAATGCTGCCTCAATAGCTCAGAGCTGCAGTTTGCTGAAAGGGGCTCACAGCCATAGGCACTGTTGGGTTGTTTGCTTCCCAGTGATACTTAAATGTTATAAAAAAATTACTAAACCCTTGAACTGTCTAAGTCCAATACAAGCCAGGATCCTAGTGAGGATTTCTTTGGAATGAGAATCACAAGGCAATTGGGTGACTGCAGATCACAGTGAGCGCAGTGGGTTAAAAGTTACTTTCAGACTGTAATGAAACAGAATATAAAACATAATGATATTAACAAAAAAATACATTGATATCTTCCATATTGGGTTCCACATTCCCTGGCTCCCAGCCCTGGAAGACTCAGTTTATGCAATGATTTTGCCTATAGCTGCTGACGAGCTACCAAGTCTTTACATCATGCTGTAACCTCCTGGGTGCTGGTGTGAGCTGAAAAGTGGTCAGCTGGAAGTTAACTATTGAAGTAACCCCCAGGCAGGTGTGGAGTCTCCCTGCCTTGCTGTCTTCCACCTGAGGTCTAGTTGTCCTTCCTTGCACGGGGTGCACATCTCCCAGGGGAGGAGATGCTACTTTTAAAGTTAAAAATGCTAACTTTTTAAAGTTAACCACAAACCTGCCATCAGCAAGATGTGAGCAAGAAGGAATGATCCAGCACACAAATTCCTGGAGGAGGCAGCAGCTGGTGAGGCTGCAGTGCGATGGAGAAACCTCTGGAAGGAGGTCGCTGCACTGGGTGTTGATGAGGTCTGAAGCACAGTGTGTTGAAGCCAGGTTTGGGCATTGCTCCTCACCCCTAGGCCCGGTGAACTGGAGCGGGTCTGGATTAAAGAGAATCACAAGTGGTTGGTTGCTGCGAGGGAGGGTTAACAGCACTGAGTGCTTTAATCCGGAAATACGGGACTGGAGGCAGGGAACACCCACATTTGGAAATGTTTGCTGCATGGCCTGGTGCTCCATTCTCCTCAACGTTGCTGGGATGAGACAAGAGCAATCATCCTTATTTTCAGTGAAATTTCCAGCGCAGTGGGGTTTCCACAGACTCTCACTAGCACAACTTGAGGCGTCGCAGTTTCTGGCGCTGGCTGGAGGTTGCTGGGCCTGTAGCTCACAGCTGGGGCAGCTGCTGCCACTCAGCAGTTGATGTGTTAATTTAAGCCAACAGCACTCATGCTTTAAGTTATTGTGCCAGACTACGCTACAGAAGAATTTGGGATGAGGCCAGGGGACATCTCTCATCCAGTGCCGTGCACAAAGCAGGTTCCAGCAAGACCAGGTTGCTCAAGGCTTCATCCAGTTGAATTCAAGGATTCAGCTTCAGGATGAAGATGCCACAAGCCCTCTGGACAACTCATTTAACCACCTCTATAGAGACTTAAAAAAAAAAATTATATTTAATTTTAACTACCCACATTGCAGCTTGTGTCCATTTTCTGTCTCCTATCATGGGGTAGTCAATACTGTTAGCTGTTACTTCTTCCCTAAATTAATAGCTTGTTTTCTGGTCACCAGCTACTGGACTCTGCTTCCATTTCATGCTGCACAATTGGAGGACATGTGCCATTCCTGCTTTGGCAAGGTCTGAGCATCCAAACAGGACTTCTGTACCAGCTGAGCTGCAGAGATGCTGCTCCCTGCTCACATGGAGGCCTCTCTCTCGCAGCATGGCATGGCTGACTGGAGCCCTGGGAACAGCCACCTTTTCACAGGGCAGTGGATTCATCCCTGTCTGACTGCAGTTGATGTGCAGTGGCTTGAAACACTCTGGGACCCTTGGGGATGAAAAGCTCCGTAAAGACTGGAGTTGTTTATTATGATGATTACTAAAATAAAACTTTAAAATGCCCTAATGTAAGGAGTTCATTGGAAGGTTTACAATTTGGGGTGTTTTACGAGGGGAGAAGCTATTTCCAAGAACCACATTAGAGTAAGTCTCCCTTAGGATGATGCAAAAGGAGAGTTCCAGTGTATTACAAAATCAGCATGGCTACAGCTTTCTAAGCTCTTAAGACCCCTTAGTATGAGGAGGAAAGGGGAAAAGAGAGTCAGGCAGCCAGAACAGGAATCTGTTTCTATTGGGAAACTATTAGAAAGATGCAATGTGATGGCTGGGACCCAGAGAGAATTTAAATGTCATCCCTTTCCTATAATTAATGAATAAGCATAATTGTATTTTTTAATGCAGAGCCCAGAGGAAAATAATCTCTCTTGATTGAACTGGGATGTAACATTTTGGACTAGAATTCAGAGGCCCCAAGTTCAGGGGTCCTGGGTGGTGTGTCCCAGCTGCTGGGTACTCTCCACTCCCACTCGAGCATTTTGGGAGCAAAGGGATGAGGCTCCTGTGCCAGAACAGATCAGAGGCTGCAGCCTGTCATTTTGAGGGTTGTCCCAGATGCATTGCAACCCTCACCAGGAAAAAAGGATGTTTACTGTGAATAATTTTTCATCTCTGGAGCCTGTTTTACCACCTATATCCAGAGTCACAAGGTTGTAAAGTCACTGCTGTAAAGCTTTGCCCTGTTACAGTCTCACTGGTGGTAGAAAATATCAGTTTGTTTCTGCTGAACACTGAAACTGGAGACATGGCCCTTGTTTGGCATTTATGATGTGAACAGACAAGGCATGAGCAAGGAGTTCAAAATACAGAGGCTAAAGCAACTTGGTGAGTCAAAAGACATGCAAAGGGGTGAATGGCATGTCCCACATCCCTGTCAAGTGTCCCATCTTTTAAGAGGCACTGTTCTGGTCACTTCCTACCTCAGTGAATTTCTTTGAACTTCTTACCTCTTTGAATTGCTCTACATGCAATACATTTCTATGGGAACTGCCTTATTTACACAGCTTGCCCTCTCTGTGTCTGAACCAGAGAAGAAAACTCATGGAAGGAAAATGAAATGGTTACTAATTAGCAAATGGTTCATTAACAGAAGACATCTGCTTCATATTAGGCAGGAAGAGATGAAGGCTGAGTCTCACATCCCCAGTGACTGGCTGGTTATGAAGTTGGCACTAAACTCGAAATCAGACCCTTTTTAAGGCTGCTTTTTTTCCTCCTTGGAGATGTCTGTGTAGTGAGGGCTGAGTGCTGTGAGCATCAGTGATGAGACAGGGCATCACACAGCACAGGGAACTTGGCTGTGAAGGATTCCTGTTCTGCTGTGTGAGGGGTGACCCACTCCACCCTCCATCCCAACTCTGCCTCATCCAAATTTCTTACCTCGAAGAAGGGAATGGGTAAAGGTCTTCTGGATGTGAAAGGAGAAACTGGAATTACTCCTACAGTGAATTGAAACAGGCTTAAGCTCTAAGAGTCTTTCAAGTAGCGATGAGAGCAGTCTCCTGTACCAGGTGACCAAAACTCCTCCCAGGACACACAGCTCAATCCAGGGAGATGATGGAGCTGAGAGTTTATTTGTTTTTTGTGAGCTTTGGATGCAACAGCAACAGCTTATTGAAAGAACACCAGCAGCTGATTGACCAGGCCATTTTTAAAGCAGTTTGAACAATCGACTTCCTCACCCACCTGGGTGCTTTGGGAAGTGCCTGTCACTGCCTTGTGTGAATAATTCAAATCAGGATCAGGAAAAGTTACCAGCTCCCCCACAGCAGCAGCAGTTTTCTCCTAAAAGGCAGGACAGAGGAGGATGAAGAACTTCACGAGGGATACTGTAAAACTGAAATACCATGAAGTCCAAAGGTGAGATTGTTGCACATGGCCTGGAAAACAGCAGGCGGGACATGCCTGGGAAGTTTTTGTTGTTTTATTTTCTGCAGGAGAATTTGGAAACTGTGTGTGAAGAACACACAAAAAGCATATAAGAACATATGAGAAGACTTCTTTCCCCTTGAAAACCATGCAACTGGCCATAATCAAATCCTCTCCTATCAAAGCAACAGATTTCCCTAGATTTTAGGACGAGTGGAATGGGTCAGTAGATTTTGGCACCAACAAGAAGACTACTGATTGCATCAGCTACAAAACTCCTTTTCCTTGTTCCCACATGGATTTTCTGCCTATGGATCAAGAGTATTTGAATTTTGGGTCTTGTCTAAGAAGCAAAATTGCCCAGAATATACTATTTTGTGAGAGCTGCTCTGGGGCTGCTGCTCCTCTGAACCCTACTGAGGGAGTGTATTCCAGAGCAATTATTCACTCTGGAAGAGAGAGGTATTTATTCCACCCTAAAATGACTGTTACTGTGGAAGACAGGCAGCTGGGTGGCTGCAATGATATTAACACTGCTGCCTGATGGATTTTTCCCCTGTTAGACTTATGAACTCTTCTATCCCAGCACAGGTAGGCAACCCTCCTCTCCTTCCCTTCCCATGGAAAAGTTGACTTGTTTTATCATAATTTCTTAAATCCCTTGACCTCTGCTCAATTGGATGCAACCCCCTTTTAACTGCATCTGGGATTTTCTGTCAGTGCTCCTTGGAGTCCCCTTTTCTTTTGCTGGATGTCTGAGGCTGAAGTGCAGCAGGCAGCTCTCAGCCCCTTGGTGCTGCAGTGAGAGCATCTCTCCCTGTCACTACCCCGTGTTTACAGTCATCTCAGGCAGCTTCTGGTCAGCATGACAGTGTTTTCCTGCCCCAGCCAACCTGAATTAATTTGGAGCACAAGATTTCAGGAGACAGTATTGAGACCTTCAGTGAAATCCAAATAGATTGCAGCTGCTCTGCGCTGTATTAACCCCATCATTTTGTAATTCTGTCCAAAAGAACCAGGGGGAAGGGCATAGAAAACTGGAGTCTGGGAGGATTTTGATTCCACAAAATCAAAATGCAAGCTGGAGGGAGCGTAAGAGATATTTTCCTGGAGCAGGGCAGGAGGTCAGTGAGATGGACTTCTTCACCTCTGCATGCCCTTATATCCATAATTAATGGTTGGTGTAGTCTCCACTGGAAGTGTGTGTCCCCCTCATGGGTAGTTTTCCAAAGTACCTTGTGATTTTGGCTCTAAGGCTCTTACTTCATACCAGCTTCCAGGGGGACTTCTGTTCCTCAGAGATGGGTTCTTAAAAGCAGTTACAAGAAAAAACTAATAATAATTAGAAACAATCTCTCCTCCCATTCCTCGTTAAC
Source organism: Nicator chloris (assembly GCA_013400495.1). Classification (NCBI taxonomy): domain Eukaryota; kingdom Metazoa; phylum Chordata; class Aves; order Passeriformes; family Pycnonotidae; genus Nicator; species Nicator chloris. Next base: position 340,620 of record WAAE01011968.1, on the reverse strand, counting down.
AAAACCTTCCCAAGACCTAATACTGACAAAATCATTGGATGCTGCTTAGGACTTTGACAGCTGTTGACCTCAGTGCTGTGGCAGACAAACCAAAGTGAGGAAGTGAGAATCTTGCCCAAAATGTTCTGTGTTTGGGTTTGGTGGTTTTGTTTTTTGTTTCTTTTTTTTTTTTTTTTTTTTTTTTTTTTTTTGCTGTTGTTGTTGTCTCTTACATTATGCTGGATCTCTGTTTGCCTCTTAATGGATCCTGGCCCTGTTGTCCTCCAGGTGTTCGATGGTTTTTCTTCACTCAGTGGTTGCCATGTTTGTCCTTCCCCCATTTTATGCAGCTTCTATCCTTGCAATGATCATTGGTATTTGCTCTTCACCACATGTGTGTCCTGGTCTTCAAGTGCTTGTCAAGCAACCAAACCAGAAACAAACATCTTGGTGGTATAAAAACTAGCCAGTTACTGCCTTGGTAGGATAAGGGGAGAGGAGCTGAGCAAACCCATTTGTGCATGTTCACTTTTTCCAGCAAAGAAGAGATTTCTCTTCCCTAACTACCAAGCTGCCCCTTCCTGCTAAAATATCCCAGCTTTGTGTTTGTGTCCTCCCTGCTGGAGAAACCTGCAGCCCAGTGTGGGTGTTTCCATTGTGGCTTGGCGGCCACGAGGACATGAGTAAAGTCAGAGCCTGCTGCAGATCCTGCAGGAAATGAGATGCTTCTGCTGAGTGGGGATGGGATGTGGTTACACACTCTGGCATCAGCCACAAGGCTGCTGTGCTGACCTCGGGATTTCCTCCATATAGTTCATATCACAGTATGAACAGAAAGAGATTAAAGATAAAACCTTGGGACATTATTTCTGGGAAGCAGCTACATTCATTTCACTTTCCTTCCGACCACATCTCACCAAAATGTCACAAGGGAGTACTGAGGCATCTTTGCCACCTACTGCTATGAGATACTCTTGACAGCCAAATCCCTCTCTGCTGCTCCTTCTCTCTTCCTCTAAACAAAAGAAAATAAAACAACAACAACAACAAAATCAAACCAAGCCAACCCACCAACCAATTAAAAAAAACCCCATCCAAAAAGCAGATTTTCTCTTTATTTCCTCCACACCCAATGTATTGTTTTAAGGTGGAAGAGACCCTCTCTATGTTACATTCCAAGAAAGTAGTTTCTCTTAGGACATTTCCTTATTAATATCTGTAATGCATATTAATACAGACTTCCTTTTCTCTTTAAGAAGTACAGCAGAAGCTCAAAAATAAGTAGTTCCTGTATAAATGCTTCTGATATATTTGAATAGTAAAGGATGAAGGAAATTCCTGTATCAGAAGAGGAAGATCTGGGATGCCTTTGAACTATCTCTAGCCCTGGTACTAACTCTCTGTGGGAACCTTGCTTAGATAAGACCCTGTAAAAGGACAGTGTCTTCCCCCTCAAAGGTCTTGGGAACTCTTATTTCACTGTGTCTCATTTTTCCTGTCCTCAAAGCACAGGTTGTACCTCAAGCCCAGCCCAACTCCAGATGTTCAACTGATGCCAACCAAAGCAGCTCCTGCACAGCTGGTGTTGGCCACGAACTCAGGTGCTTGTATTCCTTATAGCTCTTGTCCTTCCCCATGTCACCTCTCTCCTGGTGATTTATTTGTCCCTTCATGCTGTCACATCTTGATTTATTTCATTACTGCTGATGGCAGGGCCCTGCCTGGATTCTCTGCTCCTGGTGCACTCTACTCTGTGGCAAAGGCAATTACCAGTAGCTGAGAGCAAGAGGTTAATTCCAGGCTCCTTTCCTCTGCCTGGACCAGGCATAAATTCTCAGGAGACTCAACTGTGTTTGGAATTAAACGTTCTATGTAGAGGTTTAGATACTGATTATCTCAGTCCATTTTAATTCAAAACCCAGTGTAGTCTGAAGGGAACAGATATTTCTAAAAGCATCTAAACAATAAGTGATTTTCAGACTGATGGAGAAACATTAAATATACATTTTCCTCTTTCATTACCCTTATTTTAATCAGTATTGTGTTTCCAGTAAGGGGGATAAATACTTCCTGCTTTGGCACTCTGTTTCATTAAGCAAATTGCTTGCTATTAAATCAAACTTAGCTGGCTCCTTGTCTGATTTAAAGATTTAACCCATAGCCCATGAAACAGGCTGGTGGTGATACCATCAGCAGGGGGCAAAATCTGTGTGATGGAGGGAAATTTCTCCTTATACCCATTATAGGTTCAGTCCATCAGCAGCTGGCTGTGCACACAGGCTCCCAGGTACCACATCAAATGCTTTTTGAATGCTTCCAGGGACAGTGATTCCACCACTCCCTGGACAGTGTGTTCCAATGTTTGGCGAGTCTTTGTGTGAAGAAATTTCTCCTAAGATCTGATCTAAATCTCCCCTGGCACAACCTGAGGCCATTTTCTCTCATCCTGTCACTTGTCACCTGAGGCAAGAGACCAACACCCATCTCACTAACCCTCTTTCAGCTCTGTCTTACCTGGACGTCACCACTTGCAGTAGCTCATCAATTAGTGAGATTTTTGCATAACTTGGTGCAGCTGATTATTTTTGAGACTTCACAAAGGGAACCAGAACACAGACTGCATAGTCCATGGCTTACATCTGATGGTCCAACTCTGGGGTTAGGGGGAAAGAGTGACCCCAAGGATCTGATTCCCGCTGTGAAGCTGAAGAACAGCCCAGAGCAATAGCCACAGGTCTCAGGAAGCGTTCACCAGAGCTGCTGCTCTCAGCAGCAGAGAGAGTGGGGGACTATCCAGCTGAAGTATCTCATCCATCCAGTAATTGCTACTGGGTTCACCTGGAGAGAGCTCTGCTCCAAAGCCCAGAGCCCCAGGGGTGTAGTCAGGATAGTTGCTTCTGCAGAGCAGCCCTGACAGGGAAATGCCCTAAAGCAGCTGCAAATGTGGATCAAAAGCATTTGGGAGGTTGCTTGAGCATTAGGCACCTGGCCAGGCACGGTGTGGGCTGGCACTGCCAGCTTCTTGTAAGCACAGGAGTTGTGACAGTGATGTGGGAAGATTAATGTGAGGCTTTTGGTGGCAGAGCAGGGTAGCGGGTCAGAAGTGGCTGCTGGGGATGCAGAGGGCCACAAGGGACAGTGACTGGCTGACGAGGTTCTGCAAAAGGATCTGCTTTGAGGAACACATCTTTTATGAGTGGTTCTTCAATGGTCTTGGTAGGAAAAGCTCTAGTTTGTTGGTGGGAATTCCTCCTGTGCATTCCCTCCTGCCATGACTGCCTTTTGTCTGGGCTGTAGCTAGCAGTGAGCTGCCCCTGGCTGGCGTATCACCAGAGCTGCAGAGGGATCACAAGGTATCTGAACAAAGTGTGGGTGATATATGCTCTCTGGAGAGGACAAGAAGCCACAGGTTTCTTGAGCCACAGGAGGCACTGTCCCAGGCAGGTCACCTCAGAGATAACATGAAGATCTTTACTTCCCAATTTTAGGGTGGATGGGTTATATCTGTTGAATGTGCATGCCATTAATAAAGCCTTAACTTCATTTTTATGCTTATTTGCCCTTTGGGTTGCAGGGAAAAACCAGTGAGATGTGCAGATAAAAACGTAAGCGTCTTTTTCTGAAACTTCAAGTTTGGGACTAATGTAGAAGGTGGCAGGAAGTGCTAAGGTCAGGAAAGCAACAAGGCAAAGCCTGGTGGAGGAAAGGCACATTTTCAGAAAGGAATTGGGGTCTTAAGTGGCACTAGGTAAAGGATCAACAGGAGAATCCCTAAAAGTGATTTCTCTAAACAGTTTTATTCTGTGCATGTCTGCCCAGTCAAGTTAACCTGATCCTGAACAATTTTTCTGATTTTAAAAACTGCAACAAATCTCAAGGAATTGCACGTGTGCTTCTCTTGAAACACTCATGTAGCTGCATGTCTGATTATAATTACACTCCTGTGAAAATTTTTGGTGGACCCAAGGACTTAATCCCACAAGCCTCACTGATCACATCGCGGTACGTGAGAATTTATGTTTGCAGGATTAAATGCTGCCTTCAGCGATAAAACAATTAATTGTTATAAGCAGAAAACATGCAGGCGTGGGGGAAGAAGGGACAGGCTAAAACACACTGCAAGTGAAAGGAGACCTTTCACTGCTGTGGGTACACATCCCTGTCACTAGGGCTCATTGCTGGGCCATGCTGGCCCAGGCTTTGTGCTTACCAGGGAAGTGATGATTTGCTCTGACCCACAGAGGAAAATAAAACCTGATTTTAATTCCAGCTGCGTAAAGAGTGTGTGGGTGTGCCAGAAGTGCTTTCCCTGGAGAGGTCCTACAATTCATTGCTCTGGTTTGCAAATTTCCTGATAGTCAGAGAGCTGCTGGGGCTGGGCATGGCTGCGGGCATGGGAGCAAACCACTGCCTCAGCCAGGGAGTGACCACCCACCTGAGACTGCCCTGAGCCAGACCAGCAGGGCACACACTGGGAGTTAGTGGAGAAAAAGAAGGGGAAGGGAGGTTTGACTGAGTTGAGGACTGAACAAAGAAAATATAAGTTTGTTCAGACACTGAGCTCTGGGTACTGCTGCATGGGAGGTCTTTCTGCTGAGGCTGCATTGGAAGACCAGGCTGGTGTGTGACTGCTCAGGGAAGGGATTGCACAGCCCAAAGAAGTGGCCCAGTTTCCTCCTGTGACCTCCACCAGCTCAGCTGCAGAGTTCAACATGCCTTCCTCTTACTTGGGGCTGTGTTCAAAGCCTTGCTCCTGTGGAAGGATCTTTCTTCTTGTGGGAAGGAGAACTTCTTTTCTTGGTTCTTCTCTTGAAAACCTTCAGGAGGCTTCACCCAGTCCCCAGGTACACAACCACATAAGGATGAGATTTTGCAGAAGAGGACACCTTCTCCTGTTACTCTGGTGTAAATGTGAGCTTCAGAAATAAACTACCCTGAAGTCACCTGGTTATTGAGGAAGCCACCTGCTGATGGTGAACCTCATCCCTGGTGTAAATCAGGAAAAACCTGAGTTCACCTGTTGGTGGCATTATCCCCTCTTGTAAATTATCACTGTCCTATTGAAATCAGCTGAAGGTCTAGTTTGAACCCTTTATCCCTTTACTCTTTCCTCCTCAACAGGAGAAAAGTGAGTAAAATGGAAACAGTGAAGGACTAAACTAGGATTTCCAAGAGGCAAGAAAAGCAGTTTAGAGCTGACAGTCAGCCTTTCTGCTGAGTAGAATGTATCCTTTGCCTTCAATAGGTTTCAGAGAATTTGCCTTGGAAATGGATGGAGCAGCATTAAACAGCTGCAGCTATGATGGTCTGAGGTCACTAACCAAGTAAAGTTAGATTTTTCCTCATTCACTTCATCTGAATATTTGGGGTAGGGGGAAACAATGAACTCCTGCATACCTGGGCTTTTCTTCCCATCTGTATATGCCTGTGTCCTCAGAAATGGTCTGTGTCCCCCCTAGAAACGGCAGGATGGAGCTGGAGTAGCCCCAGTTCCTGAGACATGAGCATGGGAACCTCTGATACCTTTTTTCCTGAGGTAAATGTTACAGAATTTGTCCCATCTGTGTTCAGTTTCTCTGCCACAGCTGCCTTGGAGTTGCAGTGGGGAGTTCACCTGCAGGGGCAGCAGGAGGCAGCTGCTGTCCTGTGGTCATATGTGACTGCTGACCTGCATGGGCTGTCTCCCTGGAGAAGTTTGCTGCCCACATTTGAATAAGTAGATCCCAGACATTCAGGGTGTTCTGCCAGAAGCCCCAATGGTTTGGCAGATTTTCCAAGCTCATGCCCCTTCTTGCCTTCATTGATGTCCGTCTTAATTATTTTATATATGCCGTTCCTTGCTGCATGAAAGAGTGTTCTGAATGTGTGAGAAGGAGGCTTTGTTGTCTCTTATTACTCATGTAATTAGGCAGTACTGGTAACTTTATGTTAAAGGAATATGAAAATATTTAGGTTGCTTTTGGCCAAACGCCTTGTAAACTTCAGAATCACCTGAATTTAGATGAAATTCGTGTTTTTCTGGGGTTGCTGTAATCTCAACAAGAGTTTAGCTAGTTAGGTGCAGCAGGTCTCTTTAGGGCTTTCTGTCCCTTTGTTGTCATACATCAACCTCTTAAATCATGAATTAAGCCACTGCTGTTAATAATGGCTGGGAAACATTCTCATAGTTAAAACATGGCCAGCCCACAAGCTTTAACAGTTAGCAGTGGAAATGCTTGTCACCAGCTCTGAGAACAGTGGAGCATGTAAGTCCTAAACAGGAATGGCTCTACAGGACTAAGGAAACAAATGGAAGCCTTGCTGTTTTATTAGCTCAACAAACTACATTTCACTCCTGTCTCTGCTTCCCTTCCTGCATAGCAATATATGCCCCGTTCCCAAAACGCTCCCGTAAACAATGGGGAGGGAAGCCTTTTGTGTGGCTTTTGCTAAGATTGCAAGTTGTGTGGGCAATGCAACTCAACAGAATTTCAATGAGATTTGCAAGCCTGTGTGCTTATGCAAAGGGAAGTATTTCATAATGCCCATTCTCTCTTAATTGACTTATTTTTTTGCACACCGTAATTTATATGAAGGCAAGAAAGGGAAAGTGCTTTGGCAAAACAGTCAAGGCTGTCTTTGAAGAACTCAAAGAAATTTTGTCTGGATGGATTTATTCATTCTGTAATTAAAATACTTTGATGCAAACATGACATACACCAGCAATTGTAAACTGCTCTGCTTAATGCTCCAAAGGTCTTGTCTCTTTACATTAGTTAAAGTTTCTGTTCTGAATTGTACATTCTGCATTGTTTTGTGGACTACTTGAATTATTTTTAGGGTTTTTTTTTTGTGTGTGTGTGTTTTTTTTAAATTAATTTTGAATATAAGTCTATATGATTTGGCTCCACATATTACTGAAGAAGTTCAAGTTCCTGTTGTCTGTCCTATATCCTCATTCATTATTGATATCCTCACCAACACCACTCAATTATAACAGTGAAGAGAGGTTTAGGTACCTCTTGCAGCATCCAAATTGATGTTCATAGTGAGCAATTGAAACTGATACCTACTTTATATTATACAAAGAGTATGCTGGGCAAAATGTGTGTGTGTTTGAAAGAGTCTGAACTTGAGCAAAGTAGTAGGGCTACAGTAAATTTATGCTGGCTGCTCCAGCAGACTCTGAATGCAGCTTTCCTTCCCACTGGCTGCAGAAGGATACAACCACACTCTCCCTGAACTGGATTCTACTGTGTTTGCTTATGAATATCAATTTTGTGCTACCACTGTAGCAGCAGAACCAAGTCAGAGAAACCACTCTGGAAGACCCGTGAGGTCGGGGTGGTCCTTGGCAGTGGAGAATTTAGATATGTTGGAGTAGGTGGTCATGGTCAGAGGAGGCATGTGGATCTCAGAGGGCTGAGAGTGGACTGAGATTCCCAGCATGGTGGTGGTGACTCATGGAAAATCCCTTGGGAAGGGCAATCAGTCTGCTGCCAGCAAAGTGGCTATCCTGGATCTCAAGGGGCTTTGTTCTAACTTCATCTCCATCTATATTCCTGATGTACTGGCAGTGGAGGGGCATTTTCATGGGACCTGTTTTGGGAGTGAGGGCTGTGTTTATTTGCATCCTTTTGAAACAGGCAACAAGCATTTCTAGTTCAACAGTGAAAACAGAGCCATGGAACTTGAAATGTGGGATCTTTGGGGAGTTTCCTGCAGTGGAACCCAGACACCAAGCCAGGTGTGGGAACACATTTTTCTTGGGAAGATACTTAGGACTGATGGGAAAATGGGCTCTGGGAATCTGGACACAGAGATTTTTCTCTGTCCTATGCCCTGTTGCAGAACAGCTCATGGAGTGTCATCCTCTGTCTGGAATCCCAGGTATGAACTTTCTCAAGGACCATTAGCCAAAATGTTTGTGGCATAAAGTGGGACCCCTTCTCCCGTTGTACACAGAGGAGGACTCAGAGAAGCTGCAGTGGGCAGAAAGGTGAGCAGCCCAGGGGACTCCACCAGCAAGAACAGAGGCACCACTGGTGCCCTTGGCATCAGCAGGGCCTTTTGTTTGGTCTTGGCAAATGGCAGTGGTTCCATTCTCTTGGATGTGAGGTTGGGAAGGGGAGCTCTACAAAGTGTCATATGGGGTTGGGGTCCCTTGATCTCAGGATAATTCCTTCAGGGTAGAACCTCTATGCCCTTGTTCTTCTCCACACTACGGCAGTCACTGCTCCAGAGCATGGGGCAAAAATACCATTTCCAGTCTTGTAATGTGCTGCCCAAGCAAATGTAAAATATTTAATCTGGCATTGCCAAAGGGGTGCTTTATGACTTCTGCCAAATTACATTATATAAACATAATTAAAGGGTTAGCTTTGTTTGAATCTGTCATTCTAAGTAATAAAGATGTCAGATAATTTATTGTTGCATTTTGATACTCACCCTACTAAGCTAATAACTGTTTTTGTGTGTGCCTGTATGTATATGAGAGCAGTGTTCATGGAGTTTGTCTTTTTGAAAGGCGACTGGGTCTGAAGATGTTGCTGAAGGAGTCCAGGAACATTCTCTGCTACAAAACTACCTTCCAGAATTTGCTTTTGAGCCTGGATGCCTGCAGTTCCCAAAACTGCTTGGGAAGGCTGAGAGGAACAGGAATCTGTCCCCATGCATCCCTGGCAGCAAGAATCTGGTGAGGGGAGCAGGGAGATGCTGGGATTATGCTGGGTGAGCTGTATGCATTAAAGGTGGGGCGTGACCCCTGCAACCAACAAGTGTCAAGCTGAGATGGACAAGGATTCAACAACCTGAAACATTAAAAACACGATACTTCACGTGAAAAAAGGAATTTTAGTAAGTTCTTTCTCCTGCACTGTGAACCCTTCATGCCCAAGAAGTTTCATTTTGCCCAGCAGCAGGTGCTTCACTGAATATTCAGCATTTTGGCCAAGACCTGTCCTTGTTTTAGCGTGGAGGAACAGAGGTGTGGCTGCCTGGCTTATTGAAGATGGGGAGGACTTGGCTGGGCACATACCTGTGCTGTGGGTACCAGACAGGAGCAGCCCTGGCACAGTACAGGATGGAACAGAGCAGTGGCCAGAGCCCAGGGCATGCCCATCCTTATCTGGAAGGAAGCTGGGATGGTTCTGGCTCGTGATGGCAGGAGCTCTGTACAATGGGGCTGACGTGCTGGGTACACGCTCAGCTTCTGGAGCAAAACAGCACTCTCCCCCCCCTCTATTTTAAGACCTCTGTTACAACCACTAAATTGATAGAAAAACAAGCCCAAATCTTGTTGAGTACTCGGACAAATATTTTTAAGGTTATTTTAAGATTTATAAAAATATTCAACTAGAGACTATACCCTTTATTAAACTGTCCTATTTACAGTCACATACATGGAGTCTGTTGGGATACAGAAAGTAAAGATGCCTCTAAGACTTGCATTATCAGATTCTGAGAGTATTTATAGATTAGTAGGTGCAATTATCCTCTTGAAATCTGCTGTTAAGATAGGCCTTCCTTAAAGTCACCTTTTCTTTTGGCTGCTGCTGAGTGCACACATGGAATTGTAACATGCTGTTTGTTCACCTCTCCAGAACAGCAGGTTCACTGAGAGCTGGGTTTGTCAGTCATTCATTACTCCTATAGCATAAAGTGTCCTAGTTAATACTGAGACACTGCTGCTGCATGCCTGAAGAGCCCAGGAATATTAGAGGATTAAAAAAACCAGCTCAATTAAAGACCAGGGCAAAAATAGTTTCATGGGTTTTCTGTTTCAAATTAAACTCTTAAAAGCCTTTCCCAAATTTCTTCCATTCAAGTTTTGGATCTAGTCCTAAATGCTGGGTCTGAAGCCCCAAATTACACTGCAGTTTGTGCCCACATCAGTGATGGGCTGGATCCAAACAGCAGAAATACCCACACTGAAATCCAGGGAAGCTTTGGGTCCCCTGCCCGGGTTCAGCAGAGCCCCTCTGCCTTGCGGAACCCCTCTGCCATGCCAGACCCCCCCACAGCCCATCCACCCCCATCTAATCCACAGAGGGCCAGCCTGGGTAAACGTAATCCGTGATATAAATGTAAAAGGATCTGTGTTAGCTGTGAGGACTGGTAGGGGTTAACTCTTTTATAAGTTCAATTAGGAAATTAAACTCAGTGGGAGACCTGCAATGCTTTCCAGTTGTTCTCCAAGTATCACAACAATCCTCCTCATTTTAGGCATGGTATCTAGGGGGGTATCTGGCTTTCTAATCTGGGGTTTGGTTTGGGCTCATCTCTACCCAAAATATTATTTTAACCACTCTTTGTATTTCATTTCCATACTTTTTCTTTGGTATGCTTTGAGAAAAGAATCTGCCAAATACAGAAATGCTTTGAGCCTGAAAAACATTTTTTGCAGTGTATATGGAAGGCACTGTTTTGCTTGGCTCAGCTTGTAAAATACATGGCACAACCTGCATGAAATATTTGAGGCTGAGGAGACATGAGCGCTTCTTGAAGGAAAAAAAAAAAAGAGAAAAAAGTGAATTTTCATTCAAGGGTCTCATTTGCTTAGAGCTCCACCCAGACAGTGGGTGTGGGGCAAAGCAAGGAAGAAAAATTGATTTATGAACTTGTAAAATTAAAATTATTGTAAATTATTGTAAAAATTATTGTAAAATTAAAAAGAAACAAAATAACCCCCCCAAAAAAACTCAGACTCGTGGCAAGGTTTCTATGTATGTGAGAAGGAATTAAACCATTAGTGTTTGATAAAAATTCATGAGACTCTAGAAGTACAAAGGGTTGAGATGAAAGCTCTGCCTCATGTACCCAGACTGTGGGGAAAGGGCTGCCAAGTGCCCCCGTCCTCACCAGGGTGGGCTCTTCCTGCCAAGGGTGGCAGTATGGGGTGGAAGACTAATGGGGAGTTATCAGAATTGTAGGATAATTTAGGGGACCTACTGGAAGGGATCTCTGGAGTTTTTCATTCTGGCTTCCAGCTCCAAGCAGGGTCAACAGCAAGTCTCTACCTCCATGGGCTCCTCTCTGCCCTAGGAGTGTCCATGTGCCTCCCAAAAAATGTGTGAAGAAGAGATGGTAGAAACAACTGAATCTTGCTCAACCTGCTCTTTAGCAGAACTCAAACTAGAGAAGGCCCTGGATTGCCCCTTCTCAGACTGGTGCTCCTTGGAGGTCACAGCATGAGGATGGGCTTGTGGGCAGAGCAGAGTTGTGGCCACTCAGCCTGTCCCCGTGCCTGTTTCTCCATGGTGTGGTGCCACAGGCTGTTTGACCACGTGTCTGGAATGTGTAAGCTTGGTTTCCATCCATCATCTCTGCCACTGCTGGGATTTTGGCTACAGGAAGAGTCTGTGATGGTGAGAACTACTCCAGGTGATGAGTTGTCATGGTGCCTGCCAGCCACAAGTTGGGTCAGAACAAGGGGAGCTGGTCACTGTTTGTGATATTCCCAGGTGCCTGTGATAGCACACCAGAGCAAACCAAGATGAAAATCCTACCTCTCAGATTTCCAAATCCCAGCCACAGCCCCATGGAGTTGTAAGGTGTGGGCAGAGGAAAGCAGAGGAGGAGCTGGGGTTACTGCCACTCACAGCAGATGTAGGATATTAGGTGGCTCCTTTATCACTGCTCCTGCTGCAGCTGGTGGGCATTTTGCACTCTTGCTTGCTTGTTGTTCATTGCTTAATGCCTTGCCTGGCAGTTTTCCTGACATGCCTCCACCTGCAAGTGAGCAGCTTCTCCTGCAGCCCCTGGCAGAGCAGACTGTGTCCCAGTTGGGGAAGTTTCTCAGTGAGATGCTGGAGGGCATGGGAGAGAGAACCAGGACTTGGGGAACCAGCTGATCCTTGGAACAACCTGCTCTCTCCATCCAGGCACCTTTCCACTTGTCAAGAGAGCTTTTCTTTATCCAGAGCAGAGAAAATTATTAAGAAGGTAATAAAATAAAAAGGCTGAGGTTCTGTGGGCACCTTGTGGGATGCTGCTTGCTTGCTTTTAACAAGGAGAATTTTTTTTTTCTTAAATTGGAAAGTGTCCTTTGAAGGTACCCTGGGGTGCTGTTCAGGGCAATTTCTTTAGCTCAGGAGAAAGTGTGTGGATCTAATACCTGTGGGACAGATGGGATCAGCAAACTGACAAGTTGATGGTTTAGGGAAGTTTGCAAAGCTGGTGGTGGCATGGGACATCCCATTCCAGTGGCCTCCATGACCACAGCACAGGCTCCACACCAGCAGCTCAGTCTGGGTCTCTTCAATGCCTTTTCATTTTGCTGGTTGCTTGCAAGGGTTTGATAGGCAAAAGTGGTGTTTTGGAGGCAGAAGAGAAGATTTATAGACTTCTAAATTAAAAAAACCCCTGACACTGGCCAAAGTTTCTTGACAGCACCATTCCTACCAGTCATCCATGCTGAGGCTGGAGCTACAGCCTGTCCTTCACAGTGTGCTGGTGTGTGCTCTTTAGCATGTAATATTTCTGAAGATTTCCAAGACCTAATTTTCCTCTTCTGGTCTCCTCAACCCCAGTGCAAAAAAGGGTTAGAAACTGCACTTCTAGCAGAGAGTATTGGAGTCCAGATGATGTCCACAGTTGTTTCTATGTCTCTTCTCCTCAAACACATCTTTTCCTGTCACTGGAGCAAATCTTGGTAGAGGCAGAGATGTTGCACTGGGTTGAGTGACGGTAAAACCACCAAGAGGAGCTTGCAGGACAGCCTGATAGAGACTGTTTGTGCTGGTTCCTCCCAGGTTCCTCCCAGATGAAGCAACTCCTCTAATCTGACTATCAGCCCTTGAATTATTCAGCCCATTTTCTGTAGCTCATCTCCATCTTGAGCTTTTATCATAACTAAGAGGAGAAAAAATTCCTTTTGAATGCAAGAGATGTTCTCCTTGTTAGACTCTAAAAGTGAAGTACGTGCACATGGCCCTGGTGCTTTTGCTGCAGGAGTAATTAAATCTGTTTCATTTGGATGTGTCAGTGTGCCTGGTGCCTGATGCTTGGCAGGCAAGCATCAACACACCAAAGCTTGGGCACCCTCCTGCAGGAAGGCCTGGGCTTCAGGAAGGGGAAGAAGGGAGGTAGGGAACCAAAAACCGGGCTCCAGGAGTGACAGTTTGCTTGATTAGGAGGATTTAAATAACCCATTAAGGAGCAGGCAGGAGAATTTTGTTGGTCTTATGAAGTGAGCAGCCACTGTTTTTAGAGCCGTGCACAGGCCCAACAGGGGATGGGCCCAGGGGATGTTTTTGCTTAGGAGAGGGAAAGTGCTGTGCAGCTGATCTCAGTGAGCTGAGCCGTGAGGGAAGGGCACTACCCCATGGCAGTACAGGGGTCAAACATCCCCAAGGATGTGCCTGTACATGGTGTTTCCATGTGGTGTTTGGGAGAGCAGGAACAAGCCCTGTTCCCTGGGGGCTGGGACAGTGGGATGTGGCTGTCAGGGGCACTGAAATACCCAGCAGAAGTCAAATTTTAGCAGAGGAAGAACCTGAAGAAACGTGAGAAAGGGAATTAAATAACTCCTGGTCCTGGACACAGTGGTCAGACCCCCTGACTCCAAGTTCTGTTGCCCAGCAACCATTAAGTTGCTGAGTAAACATTCAGGAGGCTGGAGTAGCCAAAGGGGCTGTTACAGAGGTTGGAGTAGCCAAAGGGCCTCTCTCCAGGGCTGGAATAGCCACGGGGCTGCAGAGGCCACAGGCCAAGGAAGGTCACAGGAAGGCAGAGGCAGGAGGCTTGCAGGGCTCATCCCCTGCCTGGTGCCTCCCACACGGAGCCCTCAGGGGTCAGGGGCAGCTCCTGAGCTGAGCTGGGAAAGAAGCAGTGCTAGCAGGACCTGAGCTCTCTGTTTCCTGCTGGGGTCTGGAGCAATGGAGACCTGGAGAAACAAGATGTCAGCCCATATCCTCGGGATGTGCAAGGTGGAGCTCCCATCCTTGCTCAGGTGAGGGGCTTCTCCCACCAGCCTGCATCCTCTGCTCCTGCCTTCTCCCTCCCTCCATCCCTCACCATGGCAAACTCCCATGCCTTATGTCCATCACTTCTGCCTCTTGTACCCTCTTCTCCAGCTCTGTTCCTCCCTGTGACAACCCCTTGCTCTGCCAGGGGGATGCCTGCTGGGGAGGGATGGGGATGGCATGTTGCCAAGATGGGATCTGAGATGCTGTTGGGGTGCCCTGCCCCATCACCCCACCCGGGACACAGTCCAACATCCAGAGCAGTCCAACACCCTGCCAAGGAACTCGACTCAGCGTGTAACCTCAAGGAAAACTCCTGTGGCAGGGAACTCACAGTGACAGAGGAGGACTCCCAATCTTCACTTGTTTGCCTGCTCAAGAAGAAGAAAGAAGCCCGAGAGATGGGAAAGACCCTGGCAGAGAAAGACAAGGTGAGAAAGATGGGTGGGTGTTGGGGCATGGTTGGGATGGCTTGTGGTTTTTTAGAGGCTTTTTGGGAGGCAGGTGACAGATTTTGGGTGCAAGCAGCCGTGTCACCCTCACTCTGGTGCTGCCAGGCCTTCAGGGAGAAGATTAAAGTCATCACTGACCAGTGGAGGGACCTGCATGCCAAGAGGGCCCAGCTGAGAGCCCATGTGGAGAGATCTGAGAGGACTGTACAGGTACACCAGATGACCCAGAGCTGCACCACCAACTCCTCTCCTCCCTTGGTGAAGAGGGTCTTGGGCCTGCGCTCCTGTTCAAGCCTCCTGTTGAGACTGGAGCTGTGAGGAATAGGACTGGCAGGGCACAAGGTTTTGTACCACAGATATGGAAAGCCCTGATAGGTCTTCGGTGGAAAAGAGCTTGTCCTGTACCAGTGTGATCTCCTGCAGGCCCAAAATATCCCCAGGAAGGGTGTTAGCCTTGCCCCCACTGCTGACACCCAGCTGCCTTCAGGGGACAGATCCAAGCAGGTCTGAAATTCAGACTGCCCTCCTGGGTACCTGGCTCCAGGACCAAAGGGTCAATGCAAGAGCGATGGCCCTGTGAAACAGGGAAATGTTCCTGGGGTGATCCAGTACTGGTTGCTCCTGTCTGAAGATATGTCCTACCAGTGCTGTAGGTGATCCAGCTCCATCTTACCTTACCTTCCTTTCCCTCTCTCTGTATGTGCGTGTGTGCTGGTGGGGGAAACCACCAGGAATGTGAAGAGTTAAGAATTCAAGCTCTGAAGATAAACAGCAAACAGAGAGAGGAGAAGATGCAAAAGGATGGTGAGCTTTTGAGAGCCAAGATGGAACTGGAAACCCTCAGGAAAAAACACCGGAAACTCTGCATAAAAGTGCAGAAGTACTCCATCTTCAAGAAATTCCTGGAGGATGTGGTGAAGGTCTCACGGGTGAGTTTGGACATAAGTGAGATGGATCACAGCCTTGGGGAGAGCCTTAAATAAATGCTAAAACTAGAGAAGATAAGGGAAGTCCAGAACACAGGACACTTCTTCAAACCCAGAGACCTCAGATGGGATGGAAAAACCAACCTGCAACCAAGGTGAGCCACAAGGATCATTAATGGTAGGAGAACCAGAACAGCAAGTGGAAGATTGAGAAAAGCAAAGAAAAACCATGAGAAGGGGGAAAAGCTCAGGGCTGAGGGGAATGGGGACACCTTTTTGTCGCTGTTTCAGGTCAGATTAATTGTTTGGGAGAAATGGAAAGCTGCCCAGAAAGTGTCCCCAGGCAGTTGTCAAAAAGCTGTGCTCTCTCTCGAGGATGTCAGGACGTCACTCATGCTGCAACCACCCCATTTGTGGCCTCACACGTCCTGGGGATGTGGCTCTGGAAGCTGCACTTGTTCTTTGTGCTTTATCAGAGCACTGCTCACCTGGGGAAAAGGTGCAGTACATCCCCTTGGTTATGGCAGTGACAGCTGTGGTGTGGCACAGTGGGAGCCCACCACACAGTGAATTAGCAATGCTCAGGAAGCAACTGGGGCAATAGTCTCATGGAGAAGGACAGAATCCCAGAACAGCTGGGGCTGGGGAAGGCATTGGCCTTGGTAAGGGCAGGCTGCCAAATGACATGAGACCTGCAGCTGGTGAGGGGAGGGCAGAGAGTTACTAACACCAGGAACCCTGTGCTGCAGTTTGAGGACATCTCAGAAGTCATTTCATGGTACAAGTTGCTGGTGAGGACACAGAAGGACATTCTGCAGTCACAGCAGGGACACAAGCAACTGACTGAGCAAGACAAGGTGTTCCTGGAGCAGTACAAAGCAGAGAAAGAAACTGAGATGCTTCAGTACAAAAATGAGCTGATGCAGCTCAAACTACGTTTTGACCAGGCTCAAAGTGACATCCCCCTCTGGGTAAGGAGTTGTGGGGAGGGCAGGGGGAGATCTCCAAGCCTGGCTCTGTCCAGACTGGCTGATGGCTCATCCTTCAGCCATGGGGTCATGGCAGAGTCCAGTAACAGTCTCTGTTACTGGGATTGGAAGAGATTCCTAATTTCATCTCCCTCCATGGGGTTAGAAAAGGATGAATGGCAGACCAGTCTGGAATATGGAAGTTAGGGTCTCCAAGCCAGGGTCTCTGGTGCTGAAGTATCAACTTTGCTAGGACATGTCCCCATGCTGTATGTACCCTCTCCTTCCAGGAGGTTCACTGGGCTGATATCCAGAACAGGACTTCCAAGAAAACTGGGAAGCTGTGGACTATCAAGCTGGCCATCCACAACCTTTTCCAGTCCACCAACACGTGGTTGCAAGCAGAGTGGAATGTGTTGGAGTATAACAGCCACAGACAGCTGAACGTGGTAAAGCCAAGCCAGAAGGAGGAGCAGTAATGAGTCTCCACTGCCCCAAGGGAGGGGAGAGCCCTCAGACCCAACAGAGACCTTCCTTTTCACTGGGGCTCTCTCTCAGGCATGGGGAAAGGGCAGGGCACACCAGGAAAACCTGTCTCTTCTGAGGAGGTAGAGCAGGGTCCTGCCTGGCAGAGGGAGTGGGAGCCAGGCAGGCTGAGACAGGGGATGCAGATCAAGCCATGGCCAATACTGGTTTTATTCACCCTTGCCCTGAACTCAGACTCACCCACAAAAGTGGTGAAGATCCAGCAAGGCAAGTGCCTTACTCTGCTGCTCAGTTTGATTGGTTTGGTTGGTGATATTTTCCATCTGAAAGAGCCAACAAGCCTCCCTGTGACTCTTGTTCCCATCTCTGCCCTGAGCTCTGCCATCTCTCCTTTCCACCCTAGATACAGCAGTTTATCCAACACCTTAAAGGCATCCAGTTCTATGCAGGAGATGCAGAAGCACCAGAGGGTTGCTACGCCTCTGAAGACAAAAGGGACGTGGCAGCATGACCTGTCCTGCCAGTGAAGGTTCAGTGGGTTGGGAAGGGAAAGAGGGGGACAAGAGAACCCTACAGATACCTTAGACTAAAAGAAATAATAAAGGTGTCTCTTCGTTTCCTGGGAGGATTGGACACATCAGAGCAACTCCATCCCACAACTTCACCCCAGACACCATTGGGGGGCCTTCCTTAGAATTCTGGTTGCATGACAGTGTTCCTGCAAAGCTGGCAAGATCATGAGAGCAGGCTGGGACAGGAATGTGGTTTCGAACAGGATCAGTACTAATGTTCACATTTGGACATCCCACTCAACCTAAGCTCTTAGATATTTGAGAGACATGTCACGACGAGGTGGGGAGACTGTGCTTCAGGAGAGCTTCAGAGAAGTTTCCATCACCACACCCAGCACTTCCATGGATGTGGATTTCTCTGCATGGCCACGTGTTATGGACTAAAGCTCACCTTCCCCTCAAGCTCTTAGCAAAAGTGTGGAGAATGGGTATAGGTGACAGAGGAAACAGCCAAAGCTGGGCATTTAGCTGTTCATCACGTGTGCCACCATGATGAATGTAAAACAAGAGGACTAACAGTGGCTCTGGGGACACACTGTGGTGGCCAGTCAGGCTCCACAGTCTTTTGGGGAGGACCCTTTTATGCACCAAGGCCTCAATGACATAAGCCTACAGATTTTGAGGCAAGAGGTTATTGATCACATGCTCTTGCTCCCTGCTCTTCTGTCCTGAGCTGGGGGAAGAAGAGGAAATAAAACTCTCTGAGACTGGGGAAAGGTTGCACAGTGCAGTGCAGAAATGCTGTGTGTGATGCTCAGCTGTCCCCAGGCTTTGGGTGGGATTTGAGGGGAGCAGGGCTGGAAATGGAGTATCAGGGAATGAGCTTTGAGGGCATGTCCCAAAACACCCACCACTCATTCAGAGGGATGTTTCCACTTTCCTCATCCTCACCGTGTTGCACTGTCCCTGCAATTGCTGGGTTTTTTTAGGTCATGGCCTAGACATAATTTGGAAGAATTAAAAATAGGTGGAAAAAAAAGCAGTTCAAGTTCTTCAGTGTAGTGAGCTTGTGAATGAGCACTAATCCCAAACTGGCTCTTTTTAGCCAGGTAGGTTCTGCCATCCACTTGGTTTGATCTTGCAAAAAAACAGGGTGTGAACTTTGATATTTCCACGTTGTATGGCAAGAAGTAACGTGTCTGTAACAGTTTTAATCCTGGGTATTACCTCTCTTCCAAACTTCAGAGATTTACTGATATACACACCCTGCCTTCCCGCATGCGGGCGGGTAATTAGGAAGAAAAAAATCCTCTCTGTGTGTTGGTACACGTCCTTCTAAGCAATCCCAATTTCCATAGGGATCACATGTGGCTGAAATGCAGTCTTTGTTGGTATCCTGTGTGCTTTGCAGTGTATTGTCCTCATAAATAAAAAGTGGGACGATTTTCAGCACCTAATCTTTTACACAAGAGAACTAAATGAGGGCTTCGGAGCCCTGTGCCAACACAGGAATGAATAACTTCTTAATATTCTTACAGGAAATTTCAGAATGGCATAAATTCAATATACTAGATTGAATGGTCATGTGGATTATTACCTCTGATTTTTTAAAAATATTTTTTCATGATAAAGGTTAAAACCAACAAATTAAAGCCTTGAATTAACATCCTCTTAGTTGGGAATATGACTATTATGGAAACGTTTCCATTTTGTAGCTATGCTTTTAAAGTGAGGATACAGAAATGTAGAACTTACATCTCAAAAAATAATGTTTCTTTCACTATCCTCACATGAGCCTGGTCCAGTTGCCTGCATCTCCCCACATCACACACCCATGAGCTAGGAAATACAGCTAAAATCTAAGGCTGTTATTGAGAATCTAGTTTCTTGGTTTGTTTTGGTTTGGTGGCTTGGGATTTTTTGGGGGGGTTTTTTAAACGAATTTATAAATATCTCTTTTTAAATTGAAAAAAATTGAAGGAAGGAAAAGCCTTACAATTTCGTTCAGGTGAATACCAACTATTAACTGAGACAAAGTAGTGCAATGCCTTTGTTTCTTCTTTAAATTCTAGTATAACTGAGTTTCTTTGACATTAATTGGGCTACTAAGAGTGCTGGACACAGGCTGAAACTGAAATCTGAGAGCATAACAGGAATCCGTGCAGTGGTTAAGGAGTATCAGGGAAAATTTATACTTGGAGTTATATTGAAATAATTCCAATGTATCTTCACTGGAATTAATGAGTTTATTTTGGATTCATTCTCTTGTAAGTAGGAGGTTGGCAGCAGCAGGGATAAGAAAGTGGCTTTCTCTGAATTAGGAGAGAGGAAGAAAAGAATGCAATCTAGGAAATGACACAGCATTGGTCTCTTAAGAAAAACCTCTTTCTATAACTTTTTTCCCTTATTGTATATTTTGCAGACGAAAAAATTGTAAAAATTAAATGGAGTGGTAGATGTGTGTGAGGGAGACAGGATGACTCCTGTGTAGAATTTGGTTTAAAATCTGAGAATATTCATGTGATTATTTGTCAGCAAGGCAGATCTTTCTCATGGGGGCAGGCAGCTCCTCTCATCCACTCTCCTTCCTCAGGCCACATGGCACTGGGTTGTGTACAAATTACAGACCAACAGACCATGCTGTTCCCAGGCTGGCCTTGGGCTCACTCTTTCATTAAGAGCTCAAACCCTGGTGTGCAGCAAATCCTCCACTGTTATGGGAGATTGCAGCAAGTGCAGCCCAGTCACTTCATGTGAGTAAATCGGGACAAATTCCCAGGATTACTGTGATTATGTGATGTTTATCTCATGTTACGTCCTGGGCTTCAGGGCAGGATGGTCCCAGTGCCCTGATTCACAGGTACCTGTGCCCTGCTGGAGTCCCAAAGGTCTGGGATTCCTGGGGGCCATGATGCATTTGGGGTGAAACCTCTCCTTTTGTGCCCCCCAACACCGGGAGCTGTTGGATTAAATGTGGAACACTGCATCTGGGCTTGTCCTCTGCCAGGTTCTCACCTTCCGCAGTTCCTATAAAATGCTGTTTTTAAGTCCACAAATACAATGTACTGCCCAATTTGATTCTTCCCCTCTCCTCCGCTCAGCTGAGTTCCACCTGGATCTCAGGTGGGATCCAGCTCTGGCATCCCTCAACATAAAGGAAGGACATGGAGCTGTTGGAGAAAGTTCTAGAAGAGGTCACAAAGATGGTCCAAGGGCTGGAGCACCTCTGCTATGGAGACAGGCTGAGAGAGCTGGGGTTGTTCTGCCTGGAGAAGGCTCTGGGGAGATGTTACAGCACCTTCCAGTACCCAAGGGGTCTCCAGGAAAGCTGGAGAGGGGCTTTTGACAAGGCCATGGCATGATAGAACAAGGGGGAATGACTTTAAACTGACAGAAGGCAGGTTTAGATTAGATTTTGGAAAGAAATTCTTTACTGTGAGGGGGTGAGGCACTGGAACAGGTTGCCTGGAGAAGCTGTGGATGTCCCATCACTGCAAGTGTTCGAGGCCAGGATGGATGGAGCCTTGAGCAACCTGGTCTTGTGGAAGCTGTCCCTGCCCATACCCGGGGGCTGGAATTAGATGATCTTTAAGGTCCCAAACTATTCTATGATTGTATGAAATTCAGTCCACTGTGGGCACAGAACATGCTCAGTGGTAATGGGAATTGCAATGTTCTTGGGCTTGACTGTGAAGTATTTGCAAGATGAGAGTGCAGTAGAGAGTACAGTGCTGTAATTTTTGTTCAAGTAGCTTTAAAGGAAAAAAGGAAGCACACAATCAGACACCAGCTCTGAATCGGTCAGGCACCTGAACTAGATGGTTGTTATAGGTCCCTTCCAATTGAAATAGTCTATACTATTCAAAATACCTAGGGTTTGATAGTTTGTTGTTCAGTCCCGGACACACAGAGATACATGTGTGATTACAGCGGTGTGAAAAAATTAGGTCAATTTTAAGTCTTCATTCCTTACTTTTAAGACGTGTGTAGTTCCAAAGGCTGCCATTATTGTGGCATTATCACAGCTGAAGGTCATTTGGTGGTCCTGGGTAGGTCATTGAAATGAGAGTAAATAAAACAACCCAACCCTTCATCTGGCATTGGGCTTTGAGTACTTGGTGGAGAAACTTAATTTAAATGTCTTTGAAGGCTGTCTGAGAGACATGCTTTGGATGAGCAATAGCTGGCTGTCAATTTGGCAACACAGCTATTCAGAGGCAACCAGCAGCAAGAGTAGTTGGTCAATGAACCAGTTTGCACCAAGAGCTTATTGTGAAGGGCAGAAAAAGGCTATGCTTCAGCTTAAGGGAAGGGGGAGCTGGAAGGACTGCTCAGCATAGAGACTGCATGAGGTGTTGGCTGGAGCAATGCTGGGTGCATGTGAGCTGGATTTGGTGTATGTGGCTTTGCAAACAGGTGCGGTCAGGCACCTGCTGAGAAGCTGCACATGGGGGGTAACTTGTGTTCAACAGGTAGGAAAAAAGGGAGGAAATGGGTTAAATTGCTTGCAAAAAATCAACCCAGTGTTTATGTAACAGCCAGTGGTTGTTTTACACCCAGAGAGGGATGGCTGTATAGCAGAGTTGATGATGAGAGTTAAATCCAAATACGTGTAAGGTCCTGGACAGGAAAGGATAATCTTTCAAAGTGAGCATGTACAGCTGCTCACACTTGTTCACTAACCCTTCCAAAATGTGTCCTGTGAGAATTCCCACACAACACCAAGTAAATTGCAGATTCAAGAGGAAGCCACACTGCTAAATAACAGATGTTCCAGTCACTGCTCCCTTTCTGCCCCCTTGGATGGTGAGGCACTTCTGTCTTGCTCCACACCTGCCCTTCTCTCCCCACTCCCAGTCCTCTCACTTGCACCTTGCTCGATACAGACGCTTGGATTCATTTTTCATGGATACAAATGCATGCACATAAAGTGCACTGTGAGGAAAGGAAGAGATCAGAAACACCTGGTGGGTGTTTCTTCCATGGGAGAAATGCCTGCAAGAAGGGGAACCTGGAGCATTTTTGCCTCTGCCAGGTATCAGGTGATGGGCAAAGGGCTGAGGGTGAGGCTGAGCATCCCTGTTACACCCTCTACCTGGAGCAAGTCACCTTCATCTGAGAGGTGTAAAGTGCTCCTGCTGCTGCCAGTGAAGGGAGGAACAGTGAGCGGGACAGGAGGCCTCTGGTGGATAAGGAAAGAGGAGTTTAGAAAATGTGCATGGGAGAATTCCCTCAGGGAAGGATGATGTGGGTAAGCCTTTGGGATTGCACCAGTAGGGTTGTGATAAACCAGAATTTGCTTTTCTCCATGAATGTGGCACCTTGGGTAGGTTTAACCAGCTCCCTTTTTTCCTTCGTTGCAGTTTATGTCACAAGATCCATTTGTTAGAATGTTAATATTAAGTATATAGTTGATCTATAACATGCTGTGTGCTTCTGACTGGTGCAGTTTTCCTCTCTGTATGCAGCTCCTCACACCATGCCTTGGTGTGCCTACACATCTATTCAAGGCTCATCAATTCAGGGAAAGACAACTTTTATGCAATGTCAGTCTGGTGGCTCTTGCTCTTCTAAACCATGTTACAGGGAGAGGAATTGAAGACACAGAATTTCAGAACTGAACCAAAATTCACAGTATTCTCTGATAAGAGACTAGAGTCTGGCATTCTGCTGGGCCTAAGAGAATAGTAGCTGTAAATTAACATAACAAAGATAAAGTTGTTTAATGGTTTTCGTTCTAACTTGGTTAGCAATTTGTTACAATTTTCAGCTTTTGGGATGAAATTTTCTGGGCTTGTTTTCAGACTGGGAGAGAAGCACGCAAATGTGTGTAAACTTGTTTAAGCTAAATATTATTAAATAATCTCTGCATCTAACGAGAGGTGGGAAATTTTTCTCCCATTATTACTTCCTATGATTCCTTCAGTGAATGTTGATAGAGCAGACACAGCTGGTTTTACACACTGAAGTGTGGGCCAAATGTGCCTGATTTCATGAGCTATTGCTGTTCTTTTTGGATTCATGAGTTTTTGAGGGTTTTATCTTATTATTTTGTTTTCATGTCTGCAAAGGTAGCAAGTTCCATGAGCCAAAACTCTACTATGAGAATTGCATTAATTGCTCAGGAGTTTTCAAATTGTTGTAATTTATATTAGAAAGACTAACGTCAGGATATTCTCACCAATTTCCCTGTGCCTGTATTCCTTCTCCTTTGGATGCCTCTCAGACAGGAGATGTCTGTGGTGCCCCAAAGAGATCTGGCATCCCTGTGGCACTGGTAAAGTTCATTTCTGTCAGTCCAACCCAAAAGTTTGCTTTGTAACTACCAGTAGCATGTCAGTTAGGAAGAAGAGACACAGAACTGAACTTGATCCCTGGGGCTGGAGGTGATCTTTAAAGGCCCCTTCCAAACCAAACTGTTTCTATGACCTATTCTGTGGCTGGTGAATTTGGTTCACATGGTGTAAAAAGTTGTAAAATAGCCTGTGTCCATGGATGCATCAGAACTGGCATTGATTCACCTCCTGCTCTGAGGCTCAGCAAGGCACTGATGTGTGTGTGCATTAAAATAAAATTCATGTCATTCTGCTGTAATAAAACAGATTTATGACTGCACCAGGTATATTTTCTAGTATATCAAATCCAGTCGGAGTTAATTTCATGGGCTTATTGTATTCTTAGTGCCATAGTTTTAAACCCAATAAAAGATGCTCAAATGGCAATGGTAAAAATAGCAACAGCAGGCTTGAAAATCTGCCCCTTGTTGCTTACGCTGAGTTTATATACAGATCTTGACATTTGGGCTGGTGGAATTTTCCAGTGATACGTAAAATTAGACCTTCATATTTGTTTTTATTTTCTATCTGCCATTCATTTTGTTTGCCTTGGTTAAGTTTCTAATTTTCCTTTTATACAGTCCCTTCACGCTGGTTAAACATACGTGGTGGGAACATTCTTGCTCAGTTTGCAGGAAGATGCTTTGCTAAGGGGCACCTGCTTGGATCCCAGATTGCAAATAGTTACAACTGGAAACTTGGGATGTATTTTCCCTCTTGAAGTCAGGTCCACTAGCAAATATCACGGTATAATTATCATACCAGAGAGAGCCAGGGTAGTAGCATGGCTGCTCTATTTAAAGGCTAAAAATGCAGGGTTGTAAACCATATTCTGTCCTCTGCCAGTGACAGTTTCAAGCACTTCAGCACCTCAGGTAACCCTCCTGTGCCCATTGGAGTGGCAGTGATTTGTCCCTCTGTGCTGTTACATACCTCAGCTAGTTCAGCTTTGCAAATCTTAGAATCCTCAGACAACTCAAAGAGTTGCTTCAGCATAAATCATACTCCTAAACCACTATTTTGATCTTCAGAGATTCTTTTGCTGTTGCTGAAGGTACTTTTTTCATAAGCAGAAATCTTTTATCAGCTCAAAAATTGTTGCTGTTTTCTCAAGAAATGGATTCTTAACCCAACTACTATTAGCAAAGTCACTGACACTACAGGTGCAACCCTGCTCCTGGGCTTAGAAGATCTGTTGGCTGAAGGAAATGAAGAATAAAATGCTTGCTTTGGTTCTAATTATCTCATATTCAAAGCCCAGAATTATTTCAGGAGTTCATTTGATTGATCTTCATAGATTAGGTAAAACTGATCTGAGTTAAAATTCGTATTTACCCCGTGGTGACTGGATATCCAGGATATTCCCAAGTGCTTGCACAACCCAGTGTCTTTCCATTTAATTTGAGAGTGTTTTTCTGGCTTGTGGTGTGCTCAGAAACTTGTCCTCTTTCCACACTGAAAGTTCATGTTAGTGCAGTTCAAGTTTTTACACAGGTTGTGCTGTCCATGCCTAAAAATAACACAAAAAGGTGTTTAATAGAAAACGAATGTCATTCTTTGATATTACAAATACCCTAATACTTTAGAGGAAATGAACTGTTTTCATGAACCATTAAAAGCAAAAGAGCATTTTCCACATTAAAGTAGGCAACCCTCTGGTCAAGGCAAATTCAGGGGAAAAGGAGGATTTGTCCCTCCAAACCAGCCCTGGAGACAGGTGAGCTGCAATTTCATTCTTACACCAGGTAATCCACTTCTCTGCTTCAGCAAGTGTCCACTGCTAGGGAAGCTGTGCTGTGTGGGGCAGCAGGGCCCTTGTAGGGGAGGAAAAGCTTTGCTCCAGGTGTTTCATCTGTTGGGAAAACAAATAGAGGTGAGGGAAGCAAATGAGGTGGAGACTAAAGGCAGAAAATGTGAGTGGGATGAGCAGCGTGGCCTCATGTAGCCCACAACTCAGGGTGCTGGCCACATGCCTTGGAAAGGGGCTAAGGGGACTCACCCTGGCAGGAAGAGGAAGAAAAGGAAATATCATGATCATGAGGGAGCTTTTGATTTTCCTTTCAGAGCAGGCAAAGAGAAGTAAGGAACAACTCAGTAAAACGGAACACTGGGGAATTCAAAACCCAAGGGAAGGTGGATGCTTTCATGCAGCATGAGCCTGGTGGGTCACAAATACATCCCCCTGCCCCTCAGCCTGGCCCAACAAGTCTGGGATAAAGCAAATCAGGAGCTGTGCTGAGCGCACTGTGTTAGCTCACATTTTGTATTCCTTAATCCACCCATTCATTCATGAGCTGCTTAAGGTGTTGCTAGAGTTAAATCCTGAAAAGGGTACACAAACAAACTCAGCACACAGAACCCTTCCTCGAAGGGCTGTGCAGCAAGCAAGCCCCAGGGAAAGCTGAGAGGAATGCAGCAATCAGAGCTTAACTCACTCTGTTAGTAATTTTTTTGACTCTATCTCATGGAGTGTTTGTTTTGGCAACTGTGGAGCAAGAAAAAAACCCCCAAGTATTCCAGTTGTGAGTATTGTATATCTTTCCTGATCTGGAGAGGACTGCCTGGATGGGATAGTGCAGGGTGGTTGGCAATGGATAGAGTCTGTGGATGGAAGGACAAGCCTTTCCTGGCAAAACCATGGTAAAACTTTCTGGCTTGATAGAAGACAGAAAATTGCTGACAGGTATTTTCTAGTGGAATTAATCCTGGAGGAAGAGCTTGACAGTGGATGTGGAGCCACATTCAGTTCCAGAAAGGACAGAATTGTTTCTGCAGTGTAATAACTTCAGCATGTCAGAGATAGCACTGTAGGGAGACAAGGCACAGATGTGGTTTTCTGAGAGGCAGCAAGGAAAGGCAGTTGTGGGTTGGGTGATAGCTGACAACAAATACCTACTCACCTACCTATAAGATAAGTGCAGAACCTGCAACTCCCACCATACTTACGTGCTCATGGGGGACAAACATCAAACCCAAAAAGAAATACAGCATCAAAAGAACCTCTTGCCACTTTTAATTGATGAGCAAAGAATGAGCATCTTACAAAGGTCTTTTGATGAACTAATCCAAACTAACAGTCACTTACAGCATGTTCTTGCAAAAGCTTGTGGGAGGGCTATGGAAACAACATTATCTGCTTTTCTTTTTTCATGTCCCTTTATGAGGCAAAGCAGTTGAGAGTGTGTCTGGATCAGCCCCCATTGCTTGGGCCACAGGAACAAAGATGATGTAGCAGGAAGCATCTGACAGTCCTATAGATGTCCTCAGTGCATCTGTGTCCCTTGAGCAGCCAGGACAGGCCAGACCATTCTTTGGTGCAGGGAATAAATGATGAGCAAAGCCCAGATTGCTTCTTCATCTGGGTATGCACCTCTAACAGCTACAGGACCTGAATGTCTGCAAACATGTCTTACTGCTCTACAACAGCAGATTAACTTCTGGTTTTCTAGTCATCTGAGTGGCAGGTGCTGTTGGGGTCCTCCTGATTAACCTTGATGGAGGAATAAAAGGTGGTGGATTGGACAGCACACTGTGGACAGGCTGCTTGTGCTGTGAGTGCTTGCACACTGGAATCTTTGTTCCCCAAAACTTGTTTTGAAGCTGATCGTGAGCTGGAGTCTGTGGAATTAAGACAACTACAGAGCCTGGGCTTGTGTGGGTTTCAGCCTGCACAGGATACTCAGCTGAAATATAGATGTAGGACATGATTGAAGGAACAGTGAAGCTACTGAAAATACACTGACACTTTGGGTCCCCAGAAGACACCCAAGGGACTGGTTCCTCAAAGGAAAAGTTGGTTTAAGCAAGTGTCTCTTCACTCCCTTGCATCCACTATTCTGTGTCCCAGGCCAAAAGCTGAAATTCATCAAACCTACTGGGTATCCAGGAGGAGGCCTTACTTTACCTTAAGGTTTGGTCAGTGTGTAGAGCAGTTCCCCTGGTCATCTTGTTGGCTGAACTGTCTCCAGTCTTCTTGCTCACTTTGCCCCCCAACCCTTCAAACCCTCAGTCTTGTAAGGCACATCAACTCCAAACAAGAATCAATACTATCTGCAGCCCAAATCCTTTCAGCCAAACCTGAATAACTGTTTAGTTACAGTCCTCTCTCTTTTCCTCCACAGATGATCAGAAAATTTGTCTGCTTAGAGAAGATTTTCACTGAGCCTGTAAGTAATTTTAGTTCTCATGACTGCAGAATAAACTTTTGTTTTGGCAGCTGCAATGTCCAGCCTTGTTAATTTATTTCTTTGTGAGCTCTGAAGAGCTTGGATTAAGCTCCAAGAAGTGGACCATAGCAAACGTGAGAGAAGAGCAAATCTCATTTTCCCTGTCCTTCTGAGCCTGGGGGTTGTGTCAGGGTTTGGTGGTGCATAAACACCTCCTGCCCCTACACAGATGCTCAAGCAATTAACCTTTCCTACCTCCTGTACACAGTATATGAGGGTGGAGGGAGATCTCCAACAGGGTCAGTTCTGCAGGCTTCCTACTGATTTTGGAGGGTCTTGGTAGGCTGGATAGTACAGGCACACAGCAGAGAATAGGCTACAAGAGGAATATAAAACAGGAGAGTTTTGGTGGGTTTGTTCTGTTTATTACTCTATGAAACATCTGTTTTCTTTCAACACTAGTAACAGGCTGGATGTTGCTTTGATCCACTATTGCAATTCCTTTTTGTGTTACTGTAAGGGCTGAAGGTTGATGGTGCTGTCTCTCCCGATGGCTGTGCACGATGTGATGTCTCTCCCGATGGCTTGTTGCTCTCTGGCACTGACACCAGCAGCAAAACATTGCAGTTTGACTGGCAAATCTACCCAATCTCCTGCTCACAAAACAGCTTTGAAAGCTGCTGTACCCTGGGAATGACCGTGTGCTTGGATTTATGAGGCTGTCTTGAATAAAGGACCACAAAAGCTGTTGTTGAGAAGAAAGTCGTGGTGCTACTAGGCATGTTTTTTGGTTCTAGGCTTTTTTTTTCCCCAGCAGCCTCTCCTTATAATTTCTGTCTTTGGCGACAGTGTTATTTGTGTAGGAATAATACTTTTACCTTTTCTCGGCAATATTATCAAAATACCAATGTCATTAGCAAAAACTTTGGTTGGGAGTCACAAGGAGCACTGATATTCCTCCAGCAGTGGACAGCGAATGGTTAAATCTATTTAATTTGCTTGTATGTTTTCTGTCAGAATAACTGCCAGTTTATACTCCACAGACTGCTTCAATTGCACACACAAACTATAAGAACGCCTCTGATAAGCCTTATCTTGGACAGTGTTTTTGCAAAGAAAGCCACTTCAAATGAATTATTGCAAGTTTCCTCCTTCCCTGAGTAAATTACTTCATTCATTGTAAATTATGTCCCTGCAAATTTTGAATTATTTGCGTTCCTCTGAAAAGGTTTTTCCTCTGTACACTTTGTATATTTCCTATTATTCCATGTCCAGAGCATTCCTTCCTGATGACTGGGTTCACTCTGAAAAAATCCATGGCCTGTGCTGAAAATTCATCATAGTAAATTCTGAGATTGTTTCAGCTGTGTTTCATGTGTGTATTTATCCAGAACTTGGCTGAACACTAAAACAGATGAAACGGGAATGGTTTGTTTTCCTGTGACTGCATCCATTCCATGGATACTTCCATGTCTTGTAGATTTGACTCTGGTTGAGTATTTTATTGAACTAAGTATTGATGAATGTGCTATTTTTAAAAGAATTTGATAAAACAATAGATCATTGCATACACCCCCGTATGAAATAAAACCTGTGTTGTAAATAACACCTGTGATTATCAGAAACAAAAACATGTTTCAAATGTCATTCATTTGTTGCTATTTAATGCTGTTATAATCATATGTTTCTATTCCTGGTTTTTTGCTGATTATTGTGAGCATCACAATAATTTGGCTTTGTACAGTACAAGGAAACAGTAAAATGGAAAACAATTATTCTTAAAAGCTGTCATGAAAATACTTCCAGTAGTGGGTGGCCAAATAAAAAGATATTCAGTAAACCTGAAAACAGGCATACAAGGACATGCCTGTATGGATGGATGCAAACAGATGTGAACTCTCTTGCTGTGTAAGCCAACTGGGCACAAGCTAGCTTCATCAAGAAGCCATGAAGCCATGTTCATGCAGTGCTGGGCCTAAATATTCCAGCCTGCCTGTTAGGAGCTTGTTTTAGCTCCCCTCAAGTAGCCAGAGAGCTCAGACAAACTCGGTGTGATGCCGAAGCCAGCTCAGTCAAGCTGGTTTGGAAGGCAGACAGAGGAGCCTGTGTGTGTCTGCTCCCATCTGTGTAGACATGCCCTAAACCAGGCTGGGTAAAATTTGGAGTCTTAATGAAAAACTATGTTAATTAATTCAGTAGGCCAAAATTTTGCCTGCTGTTGGCATGGATCTCAATTGGACAAGAAGAATGTTTTTCCATTTCCCAAGCAGACAAAATATTGGAGCTTGTGTCTTTGAAGTTGGAGATGACAAAAATGACTTGGATTATTTCTGCTTGAAAATGCCTTTCTTTGTGTTTCCACCTCAGGTTGGGTGCTCACGTGGTTCCCATCCCCACAGTGCCTGGACACCTTCTGTTCTTTGATGTACAACTCTAACAACCCCTGTGAGAAGGGAATGAGCTGGCTTTTGCCATTGGACAGATGGGGAGCAGACTCCCAGAGACAAAAGGGAGATTTCCCCAAGGCTACATGCTGCCTCATGCAGTGGCATCTGGGACCAGCTCCTCCAAGGAGGCAGGAAGTGTCTTAAGACTCCTTTAGGACTTCCCTTTGGGCCTTTTTCATACAGGAATTCTGGTGCCTTTGCTTTTCTAAACTCTAACAGGTCGCGCACTGACCTGGCAGCATGAGGTCATCACAGGCAGGTCCCACTGCTCCATGGCCACTGGTGGGCACGAATGGCCAGTACGTGGTCTTTGCCCTGGCCTGTGATCACTCCACAGCTTCCATGTGAGCAGATGCCTCGGCACAGATTTGGTCTGCATTAACTCACTCTCACCAAGATGGTGTCCTGGCACCATCTGGGGAACACAGAGCTGTTCCCAAAACTCATCCTCTTGGGATGAGAACATTCACTTTCCAGCCTCTCCTGTGTGCCCAGGCCTGGGGCACAGCCCCTCATCCTGTTTTATTTGGATTTTTAGGCATCCTATCACTTCATTTGTACAATGCTCCCATGGACTTCCCAGGGAAATGAGGACGCTGCTTGACCTCACGCTTGGGTGGGACAGGATGTGAGGAGGAGCACAGCATGGAGGGAAAACATCTGAATTATGAGCCCCTTTGGGGGAGACTGACTTCATACTGACGACCCACAAGCAGCAGAACAGGCCAAATTACTGCAATAAAGCATTAATTGAGAGGAGATTGCCATAATGTCACTAAAATATTTCTGTGCTGTTTTTCCACCACTGCTCTCAGGGAAGCTGAGCTATCAGGCCATGCATCCTAGACAGGATTATGCCTTTATTCAGCTAAAGCCTGAGGACTGGCAAAGCTTTTGTGGCAGTATGCAGTCGGAAGACCTGGGATGGGATGTGGAATAAGAGGGACTCAGGCATCTGAGGACTGTGCAGTTGGCAAACAGAACATGGGCACTCAGGCAGCATGAACTCTCAGGGCCTCCACTACTTTGCAGGTGTGGGGAGAGATGTGTTTGTAGGGCAATTCTTAATTCCCAAGACAGGCAGATGTGCTTTGAAGCAGCTGAGGTTTCTGAGCTGTTCTCATGGCTCCTCCACTTGCCTGAGGACAGGGAATGGGGCTGGGCTTCAAACGATGAGTTGAATCCTGCCCTCTTTGAAGTCCCTGGCACAAATTCCCAGCACCAGCTATGAGGTCTGTGTGGCTGAAGGGGCTACAACAGAGAAAAATGCCTTGTCTGGCCAGTGAACTGGAGAGCCTGGGACTGCTTGGTCTGGGGGGACATGGTGGGACACACTGGCTGGGTTGGGCTGGGATGCAACAACCTTCATGGATCCATGCCCAGAGGACTCCTTGAAGCACCCTGCTAGAATTTAATACAATTCATCTCTATTTTCTTTCTCTCCTGAGAGCCCACACTTTACTGCTGTGACCAGCACTTGAGTCCTGGCATGTATAGAAATAGTTTAACAGGCTTCAGGCAGGGTTTGCAGTGTTGAAAATTAGAAAAATAAAGAGTTTCATAGAAACAGAGCCAATTGGATCTGGAAGCCATGGAAGAGAGAGAAAAAAACATTATCAGCCTCTTGGCACAGGGATGTTTGCATGTTTGCTTGGCTGTGGTTCTGATAGATGCCTTGAGCTTCCGTTCATGGTGCCTGGCACAGCTGGGGTAGGGAGTTCCAACAGGCAAAGGAACACGTGTCACAAGACTGCTGCTGGTTGGTCTTGACTTTTTGGACAAAGTAAAGTGGCCCTGCATCCTCCACCCACTTCTGTAAGCTTGGCCTGTGCTTAGTTTGCAAAGCTCTATATAGTAACATATGGTAATAGACCAGTGGGCTGCAGCCAGGTAAGAGAAGGGACTGTGGAGCATCACAGCCCTGGATTTATTCCACTGGCCCAAATGTGTGAAAATTATTGTAAAAATTTACTTTACTGTGTAGTCACAGGGGACACTGATCAAAGCACTCCAGATGTTGTGCTTGTCCCCTGCCCTTTAACATGAAAGACACCAACAAGGTCCAGAATCTGCTTTCATTTCCCAGGGCTGCACTGACACAAGCTGCCCTGGGTCCCTGCTGCCCAGTGTTTGTTCCAGCAGCAGCTGTGTGCAGTGCTGCCCCCAAGGAGAGTCTCTGCTTCTTCACCTGGATGGATGGTCCCAGCTGGCTTGAAAGGCAACACCATGGCTCCACGATGTGTCCAATTCTTTTTAATTTGTTTCTCATTATGCAAAATTTCAGGCATATGTCTAATGCCATCTTACATTTAGACCCATACAGTAGAGGTTTGCAGGATTGCAAAATCTGTGGACTGTGGGTTTTGCCCTCTGCCTGTTTGACTGCTGTTGCTGTTCCTCTCTGTAGTGTATTCCTCCCCCTGCCAAGACAGATTTACAAAGTCCTGCAGCTGACATATTTCTAATCATCCCTTCGTTGCAGCCTATCTTCTGTAAACAATTAGTGAACCCCTTCTGGGATCTGGAGTCATTGTTCTAACTTCCTAATTATTTATCTTTTTTTGGCTCTTTTATTTCTTGGCAAGAAAGATTTAGTGGCCAGGAGACATTAATACACTTGCTCTCCAAGTTCCTGTGCTTTGGTTAATCACTCCAGCTGAAACCTGTTGATACTGGATGATTTCTGGAACTTTATTATGTGAGTCTTTACAGCACATTTAACAAAGGAGCAATAAATGAGCTCAGTGGCAGGCATATTTCTGTGATGGAAATTACTTTTCCCTTTGGGATGGAATCCAAAGACCACTGAAGTGAGTGAGATTCTTTCCAGCAACTCAGTGGGTTTGCTCTGGTTGCTGATGGAGGGACTGTCACCCAGTTACTGATGGCTGAGATGCCTTTGCTCTCCTTGCACCCTTGGTCACATGTTGTCCCTGGCAAGTACTGCTGGTGAAGAACCTGAGTTACTGATCCTGGATCTCTTGGGGATGTAGGGGAACCCAACTGATGTGAGCTGTGCTCAGTAAATTTGCTTAAAAACTTCTCCCATGAGGAACCTCACTATTTACATTGTTGTTCTAGACTAAGTTGAACAAAGCAGAATTATTTTTAATGTATTTTTCCTCCCGATGCACCTGTGACTATTCATTACTACTTGCACAAAACCAGAGCACCACCATTAGCTAGGTTTGCTGCATGAGATTAGCTAAGGAATCTCCAAATCACCTTTGGTTGATCTCAGGTACATCTGCCATAACAAACTGACTCAGACTGGCCTGTTTTGACTGTTCATGATGGCCTTCTCCTTTTATCTCCTCAGGTTGTGCCATCCTTGTAACTACATGTTGGAAGCTTTCTTTGTTAAAGTGGTGAAAACTAATTACTCATCAGACTTGGAAAGGTCCTGTCCTGTCCTGGCAGGCTGCCCCTCCCAGCTAGTCCACGGCACCATCTGAACTCTGAGGAAAAGGGATTCCTCCCACCATTTTCCAGCCATTTCAGTGTCAGCATTACATAATTCATGTATTGTTCAAGCCATGTTAACATTGCTCTTTTTCTTGATTGCTTCTTATCAAAGTGCTGTGTCAGCATATTAGTTTGTTTTCTTTCCCACTAGCTTCCAAGAGCTTGGCTCAGTCCTTTACATATGTTAATTCTCTCCTCTAACCAGTTATGGGTCAGTGTGTGAATAACCTTTATGCAGGAAAACCAAACATCCACACAGTGCACTGGGAATTGTTCAGGGTCATGTTAATGAATTCCACGAGGGGAAGGGCAGAGGAAACACTGAGATTTGGTGTCCAGATTGTTCACTTCCAACCAAAGCCATTTGATTAATCTTTCTTTTCAGCACAAGAGAATGTTCCTTGCACTCTGTTCCTTGTATTCTGGTGGCCAGGGATGCCTCTTCCTTCAGTGAGAAGAGACACACTCCTCTGGAGGGAAATTGGCACCCTCAGTGGTTTTACTTGCCTTCTAGAGAAGCCCATCTCTGGCCACTGACCACAGGGGAAGCTGAATGGAACCCTTATCACGCTCACCACCTCAGAGAAACATCTGCCATTGCCTTTGGAAGTTATATCTGCAAGGACTAGAGGGGTCTGTTATGGCTGGAGGCTCAAAGACTGGACTTGGTCTGATGCACAAGAAAAGTTAATCATTTCTGACCACTGAAGAGCTGGAGAAAGCAGTAATGCTGTGTTTTCTTCACTCCTTCCCATGCCCAAGCCTATAAAGTATCCATGTGGGATATGGGAGACTCCCATGAGTGATTTTCCTCTGCTTGATGGGACTTGAACTTGCTTTCCCCAAAGAAATGTCCAAACAAAGCTCTCAAAGCCTCTCCCAGACTATGAAACTTTTAAAGATGTTCCCATTTGTATAAAATAATTAAATTGCTGATGGAACAGTCCAGGTCTCTCCCCTTCCCAGCTGAAAGCCCTAATAACAGGGTATAGTGATTCAGGAAACCTGCCCACACAATCTGTGGCTTTTGTTTGAAGGTCTGAGATCTCAGAGCCTACTTGTGCCAAGAACCCTTTCCTGGCTGGGTTACCAACCCCCACCAGGCTCTGTCCATCAAACAGGGTCTGTTAAGCACAGTGGTCCTCCCTTCCAACAAAAACTTCGTGGACAGCAGCTTGGGACCTCCAGAGAAGTACTTTACTTGAGGAGATCACACCATGGATGGCACCTGTTTAAAGAGAAAGTTTGAAAGAAGGGGCTGGTCTGGAGGGAAAGCATTTCCCCAGATCAGGCTTAGAGGACACTGCCTGGCTCCACAGTTTCATGAGGACAAAAAGATGACACCAAGAGGGTGAACTTTGTGTGCTGCAGTTCAGTTTTGATTTTCAAGCTTGCATTTAGAAAGGCCATGAGTTTTCCAAACTCTCTGTGCCATAGGTTTGCTGCTGAGAACAGATTGGTGGGTCATGAAGACTTAGGCCCATTCTGTAGCAAGTATAATATTTCACTCCAAATGATATTTTCCTATTAGAAGTGATATAATAAACATTAAAAACTTTTTATGCAGTCAGTAAGAAGCCCTGCGTTTCATCGGCTTTTAAACAAGGATTCATTAATGTTCTAGTTATATTTTAACACGTTTTTCTAAGCATTAAAAAAATCCATTCACTTTGCAGTAAAATATTTTATTTTCTGGTTGGGGGTTTCTATTTTAAACACACACATTGTGTATGAGTTTATATATTTTTATATACATATGTACATGCATATACATAAAATATATGTGTGTGCATGTGTATGTATTTTATATAATATAGGCCTGTGTCTATATTATATTTGGCCTGTATCCACTCTGGCCTGACTGCCCTGAGCTTAGAAACTAAACAGTTGCAGGCTTGGCTGGTGCTGGGGTGGGGGACCACCTGGGAACCTGGGTGCTGCAGGGACTGGCCAAGGAGTTGTGGTTAAACACGTGGTGAATTTTAGACCACAAAAATTGCACGAGTGGAAAGACTTCATTTGGCACCATTTTTGCTGTTGAGCTGATGGATGGGAAATTAAAAAAAAATAAAATATATATATTAAAAAAAAAAATCCCTCCTCCTCACAGGTGGGCGTGGTGGCTTAGATGTCTGAACAGCAAAGCCTCCCTAGCCTCCAGAGCTTACACTCTGAGGCCTTGAACCTGAAAAAATAAAAACAAATATGCTTAACAGTATGCATGTGAAGACTTGTATAACTGTTCACAGGTCTGGAGCCAGGGGGGAGCTCTGAGAACTGTGTAGGGATCCAGAGCAATGCTGGCCCTGGGCGTCCAGGGAGGCTCCAGTGAGGAGTGACCTGTCCCTTGCATTTTGCCTTTCTGGCTTGAGTGTGGTGAGGATGCAACTGCTGCTGGCACCGGGGTGGGGGGGAAAGATGAGGCCTTGGAGCTCCTCTTCTTTTAAGAACTGAAGCTGGTTTTAGATTCTTATATTTACTTTATATATTTACATATGAGTGTTCCTAGAGACCAGTGTGTATGTGTTTCCTGCCATCTCGTCCCTTTGCAGGCACCAGGGGAGAAGCACTCAGAAGGGGTGAGAACAGCATCCCGGGGGGATTGGCAGAAATTCGAGCGGAGCATTTTACTTTGGTTTGTATCCTTCCTGGAACTGCCTTTTCATTTCCTACAGACAGGAGTGTGCCTGCACTCAAAGGAGCCCAGGGGACACCAGCACATGGCTGTGGAACGGCCTTGTCCTGACCAGCCTTTGCAATGCTGCTCATCACTCTGGGGTCACCTCTGGGGTCAGTGGGGTGTGTTTTGGGGATGCTTTCCAGAGCTGACAGGCATTTGCTGTGTGTCGGTGAAACCTTTCGCACAGCCTGCTGCCAATGCTCTGACAAGGATGATTTCATAGCAGATAGCTCACAGCTGGTTGTTTATAGCTAGACACATCGCAGGGGCTGGCCCTGGTGCTGTGTCTGCCGGGTTTCGCCCCCAGTGCATCGCCTACAAAGACGCCCGGACAAAAGCAGAGATATGAATAAGGGCCAAGGATCATTACCTTGGGCAACAAAAGCTGTCCCGGAGAACAAAAATAGCACAGAAAGAGCTCACAAAAGGCAGAAAATCCTTCCTTCCTGCCAGCTCCTCTCCGGGCCTTGCCTCCAGCGCAGGGGAGTGCAAGGGCAGGCGATACCCTGGGCTGAGGGGCTCCAACAAAGAGCCCTCGGCACAGCCCCGGCCCCGGGCTACCTTCGCAGCCCCGCTTGCCCTGCCCTGAATGCCGCCCCATTGTGCGGGGACACAATGGCGGAGAACCCCACGGTGACACTGAATGAGTTACAATGCCAACATCTGTGAGACAGTTTCTTTGCCGGGTGATGGAGAAGAGGCAATAAATTCCTGATAGGCTGACTTGGGAGAGCAGTCACCCATGGCAGGCCCGGGGCATGCGGGGATGGAGCCGCCTATTTAAGGCTGCCGCATGTGTCCGCAGCTCCCTGCCCGCGCCTGGAAACGGGGGTCAAATGCTGCAGCCCCCTCTGACAAGGCGCTGGAGAAAGTCAACAGAGAATTAGGGACAGGCAGCAGCCACCGAGGCATTTAACTCATCTTCTTCTTGCCGTCTGCTCTTTGTTCGGCTTAATGTGAATTGACCCAGCGATTGTCGGACTGTCTAATTCTTCAAGCTGGAGCCTGGATGCCTGTTTTTTGGTTTCTCGTGGGTTTTATTGTGTTGTTATTATTATTATTTTAATGAAATGACTTTCTCCAGCTGCCTCGTCTCCTCTAAAGGGGTGAAGCAGCCTGCAGGGGTGATAGGAAGTATTGACAGCTGGAAGTTTGGGGAATGTGGGTGGAAATAAAATTGAATCAAGTTAGGTTTGGCCAATGCAAATATCTGAGCTCCCCTGTGCTTGCTCATTAGGGTATGTAGCAACAGGAAAAGGGTATTTTCTATTTCAAAACCAGCTACACGTGACCTTAAAATTGTTTCTCCTCTTCGTACAGCCTACTTCTCTATCTAATGCAGGTTGTGTGGTATCACCCAGTGACTCCTGCAGCCAAGCCATTCCACCTGGCTGGGATACATCAGGTCTTTAATAAGAATGTAGAATTTCAGCTTTGGGCTGAGATAGTATTTTCTTTTCCTGCCAGATGTCCAGCCATTCATTATCAAATATGAGTTGCCTTCTAAAAATAAGACCTGGCATTTACATTTCTCTGTTTCCTGAAGATCTTGTAAAGAACACAGAAGGGCTGATTAACTACCCTGCTGCTAATTAATTATCAGACTTTTAAGAGGCCATGGATATCCATACAGCAGCATGATCCCATGTATTTTTAAACATTCTTTCTGCTACGTTATACATCATCCTCTTAGGACTACTCCCCATCTGACTTGGGAAGCGTTACAACTTTCAGCTCTTGTTTTTTGCAAAGCCCAACCTCGCTTTTAATCGTTGAACCTGTATAAACTTGTGGGAGAGCTAAAGCAAGTTTCCCTTCTGAATTCGAATGTCAGTATTTAGTGATGTGCAAAATTGTTTTTGGCAAAGTTCCTCTCCAGTCAACACACTATCTCAAGTTAATTATTATAATTTGACCTAAAACTGTTACATGTTCTGGAAACTCTCTGAGATTGAAGGGAAATCCTTTGAGTTCTTAATCCTTTAGCATGCCATCTAAAACCAACTAAAAGCTGATGCATTGATCTGTCTTTTGATCTTTTCTCTCTGAGACTATAATAAAACTGCTGATCCATGATACCCTCAATTTGTCAGCAAAAACACTGCATATTTGTTTATCTGTTGTTATATGGATCTTTAATTTAGCTTGATCTCCCTGAATCTTGTATCTCCTAGGAAAGATGCAAAAAGAATTGCAGAGGATCAAAACATAAAAATCCTCTCTAAAAAGTTATTCATTGTTGGAGTTACAGCCAGGAGGGCCCATTAGATCATCCAGTCTCATCCCCTATAAAATACAGAGGTCACAGAACTTCATCCGTTTACTTTTGTATTAAGCTCAATACTTTGTGTTTCACTGAGTTGTATCTTTCAGAGAAGTATGCAGTTTTAATGTTAACATGGAAAGAGAGAGATAATCCCTCTGGGCAAAAGGCTGAGCATGCACAGAAAGTGGGGATGAAAAAAGAAATAACCTCTCCGTTTCCTGCTATTAAAACTACAATTTATTTAATATATATTTTGTCTTCTTTTATCCAGTGTCCATAAAACCTTCTGAAATGTGACTTCTCTAATTTCCTTTGACAAATTATTCCATTATTAAGGAAACTATGGAAACAGCAGCTGATATTTTTACTAAATGAGTTACATTTCATCCCATTTCCTTAAAATGGCCATACTGGTGGTTACTACTCTCATTTTATTGCAAGAGTGCTTATATTTGCCAGTCAGCAATAGTAGTCCCCTGTACTGTAGCGGAATTATGGACTTATGGTCCCCCACAGGAGCTGCAGCCCCCCTGCACAACAAAGGATAAAGATGATCCTTGCTTTAAACAACTCATGCTGCATCATTTTTCTCATTCAGCCCCAGTAAGTTTCCTTTGCCTTGTCAGCAGTGAGACCCCCAATCTGCCTGCTTTCTTTCCACCATGGAGGCACTGGAAAGGACTGAGCCACACAAAGGCCACAGTATCTGAAGGCTTGTTCAGTTTTACTCTGAGGGACACAACTTGCTCAGTTATGCCCTATGAGGCTCATTCTGCGCCTGGGATAGCTTGGTGGGATAACAGGGTATGGCCTTTCTTGTGACCCAAAGTGGTGGACAAGCTGCTTTGCCTTGACACACAGCCACAGAGATGACACACTGGCTTTGCCTTTCCCTCTCTACATATTTAAATCTGTCCCTACATGGCTCAGAAGAGCT
This sequence comes from Nicator chloris, assembly GCA_013400495.1. Taxonomy (NCBI): domain Eukaryota; kingdom Metazoa; phylum Chordata; class Aves; order Passeriformes; family Pycnonotidae; genus Nicator; species Nicator chloris. Next base: position 301,058 of record WAAE01011968.1, on the reverse strand, counting down.
GCTTGTCCCAGGGGAAGGAGCTCCTATTATCTGCTTGAGTCACTGGACTTCTGGAGGACCAATGTGACCTGTGTGGGATTGGTGTTTGGGCTGAGTAACTTAACCTCCCACCATGGATTGTGGTGTGAAGCTCACGTTTTGTATGGTGCATTTAAGCTAAAAAACTTGAAAACAGGGTCTCTCTTCTACTGAGAATATATTCAGTGTGTTTGAGGCTGCCTGGACACTCTGACCTCCTGAACTAATGCAGGAGGTCAGAGTGTCTCATCACGCTTGGGAGGGAGATGGTGTGGGTGTTTTGTCATCATGAATGTATTGGTAGTTTGGTATCTGTGCTTGGAATCAGATCTCCCTCTTCTGTAGGGTCCTGCATGTTTGCCTGGATCCATGGCTGAGCTTGCACTGCTGTGTTCTTTCATCTGGGCTCAAGCTGATGGCATGATCCTCGTATCCCATTCCTCCAAAACTCCTGAGAACTTTTCCTATGTGGAGAAAAAGCAATTTTGGCTCAGGGGTAACCACAGACTTCTTTCCTTAACTTCACAGTGGCACCAATGGACAGTGGCCTGTCCAGAGCTCTCAGGGGATCCCATTGCCAGCTGTGGGCTGTGGGCAGAGGAAAGCCAGCATGTCCAGCCTGGCCCTGCTCTGCTGGGTCCCCATGGCCACCCTGCTGTGCTTCTACAGTGACACTGCTGCCATTGCAGCTGTTTGAATTGGCCCTCCATAGTCCCAGGAAGAAGGGTTTTCTTTGGAAATGGCTTCATCTGCTTCTGAAAACTACTTTTTACTCCTAAAAGCAGTGGAAATCAGCCCTGCTGAAAAGGGTTAAGCACCCAGTACACTCACTGCCTGCTCTTTGGAAACTCTTCCATGCATTACCTTTACAAGATATTTCAGGGGATTTTGGTGTCTGTCTGAGTCATTCCATTAAAACCACTGTAGTAAAGAATTGAGGGTATCTTATATTTCTTAAAGGGCTGATTTTTAAAACTATTTTGATTTTCCTTTTCTTCAGTGCTGAGTGCTGCAGTGAGGAGGCTGCAGGCAGCTCTTCCTTTCCTGCTCTCGTTTGTGATGGTCACTTGGAACTTCATGGCTGCAAAGAGGTCTTGACTCCTGTGCTGGAGGTTTCTCCTTTAGGCTTTTCCTGGGGATAGTGGTTGAGGCAGGCTCATGGAAGCAATGTCTTTTAGTTCCCTCAGCCTGAGGAAGCAGCCGAATCCCAGATTTTTATTTCTTGGTGTGGTGCTGTGGCTGCCATGATGTTGAGAGCTTCCCTTGGTATTTTGGTGAAGATGCCAGAGGCTGCTGTGCATCATGTTAGCACACCACATTCAATTGGCCCTGGCATTTCATGCTGATAGAATTCCCTGCTCAAGGAATTTGCGTATCTCAAGTGGATTTGTGCAGGAAATTGTTTTTTCCTGTTTTATCCAAGGAGGAGGTAGCTCTGGGCATGCACAGTAACAGAACTTTGATCACCCTCTTAAATATGGTGAAAATGTAATTGATTTCAGCCAATATTTTTCATCGAATAGGAAATTAAAAACAAGTTGTGCCTTCAGAGTCACCCTGTTGTTAATCCAATATTGTGGCAACACAATTACAGCTGCCCCGGTGTGGTGTCGGCACAGCAGGATCCGGATACTCGTGGCATTGGGGATGGAGAGGAGAGTTAGGAAACCTGGCAGTGCAGCAAAGCAGGGAAGGCTGCAATGCTTTTGCTTGGGAAACTGTGAGGTAACGGGCAGACCTGGAGGGACAAGCTGAACTGAAAGCTGCCAAGACAGCAATTAGTGCTGTGCTAATAATCAGAGGACCATCAGGACTAATATTCTCATGGTTCTGCTCAGTCTGTACTTGAGTTACATATTTCTTCCTGTGTCTGTGGGTTGGGATATAGCTCTAGAAATCTGTCCTGGATACTGGGGCATTGACTTCAGCCATTTATTACTTGTAACTCCATTCAGACCTCAAGAATGTGTTTAATAATCCCCTGCTTGATGTGTTGCACTGGGTTTGTTGTGATGGGAGTGGAACCATGGGAAACAGAACAGAAATCAGAACATCCCAACTCACGTTGTCTTTGCTGCTGTTAGATGGCTCTGTGCCTTGGGTTTATACCCATCTTTTTGTACCAAAGAGAGAGATAGCTCAAAATGTACAAAATCTGATTGCAAGCAGCAGGTTGAGAGCTGGCTTGGGTATTCGGGCAAGTCTGCACAGAGGGAGCGTGGATCCAAGGTGGGAGAGCTGTTTTCTTGGAACACTGTCATAAAAATAAATATATTTGAGTTCCTCAGGGATCAGATTAACTGATCCCTTGTTCCATATTAAGTAGAATTTGTACATTTCCTCTGCCTTTTTATTGTGTCTCTTCGGGGCTGTATCAGCAGCTGCTTGGGTAAATTCCAAGTGAGTGGAGCTATACACAGAGAAAATCCAGCCAAGCTATCTCTGTGCTTGAAGTTTGGATATGGATATGGATATAGGGGGGCATGAAGATGCCTGGGTTGGGTTTTGCTGTGATTGTGTAGGATCCAAAATGCCAGCTCGGATGCTATAGCAGCAGGATCTGGCAGACACCAGTCTGAGCTCTTGAGGGGTGACCCCTTTCCTCTGTCTCTGGGTCTGGCTCCTGTAGTGGTCCCACTGCTGCAGAACCCCGTGGGACCCACAGGAGCATCAGCCTCAGGAATCCTAAAGCAGAAAGATCTCCATGTGGCCTGCCTCAAACAGGATCCTCAGACTTTGCCTGGGGAAGGTGTAAAAATGTTACCAGTTCTGAACTCCTAAATCCCTTGATTTTAAAAATGCTCCCATTGGAGGATAGATGTTTTCTGTCTCCTACCCAAAGTACTGCAGCACTTGACTGCTTCCAGAGATGTTCCACCTCCCTTTCCTTGTTAGTTCAGCCATTCTCCTCCTCCAGGGCTTGTCCAGACTTGGCACAAAGGTGCTAACACGCTTGTACTGACACATTTCCAAATGAAAGATGACATATTTTCAGCTGAGCAGCTTTATCTTTTCCTGCTAACACCTGCTAAAAAGCAGCTCCTTCTGTCCACACTGGGATTTGAAAACCTGCTTGTTCAAATATTTTAGCTGACACATTTCAGAAATGCTCTTTTTGCTGCCATCAGGCTAGGCAGTGCGCTGGGGGCTGTGTTGCCTCCCCACCTGGGAAGGAGGCTCACAACAAAGCCTGGCTGATTTGAATAGTGCAGGATCAGGTTCAAAAAGAGTGAAAAGCCCTGTTTGCTTTCACTTAGCATCCGGGCTGGGGTGGGAGAGGAAAGCTTCACAAGCAAGGCCATTAGCTGCAAACACCGACCTGCAATTTAACACCTCTTTCAGCTGAGTTTCCAAATGAAAACAATTTGTCCTGACATCCATCTTCCTCTTCTACTCCTTTCGGATGGTGTCTTCAGCTTTGACTCATTTCTCCTTGCCCATCTAAAAGTATCTAAACTTAATCAGAAAGATGATTATTTCTTTATTTTCACAGAAACTGGCATCAGGTATCTCTGGCAAGACGCAATGCCTCCCAAGCCAATTGGATTCAACTCCTTCCTCCTGCTTTGTGAGTCAGGTCAGGTCAGGATTACCTGAGGTCTCATCCCAAAAATCCTCCAACCTCATCCACACATGGAACTGCTTGTGTAAGGAAGAGCTGTGGGAGTGATGACTGCAGGGCCAGGCTCAGGAGTTTCAGGCCTTTTAAGTAAGGAATCGTGGTTCACTGTTTTCTTCACCACTCACACAGGAGCCAACCAGCAGAGCAGCTCTGCTAACAAAAAGAATGAGTTAAGGCTCAGTAATGATGTCCTGTCTGGGCTGAATCCCCCAGAAGTGAGCTCACTGACAGCCCTCAGGTGATCATGTTTTATGTAGCAGGTCCCTTCTTGGGAATAAGGAACAACCCAATGTGGAAGAGATTGGCAGAGTCCTGCTATTACTTTAGGAAGTGAATAACAAGGCCTTCCACTGCTCCTCACGATGCATAAGGAATGTAAAAGATAATCCTGGATCCTGGGTCCAAAAATTTAGGCATGGCTATGTCAAGATTTATTTCAGGGAAAAATCTGGTAGAACCTTGTGCAGAGTCTCAGATTTAGCAACACCACCTCTTACCTTGTCCCATCCATGCCATGCCCCAACCCATATCTCCCCAGGCCTTTCTTTGCAGCTGGGAGCTCCACAGCAACTTGTTTGGTAGGAACTCTGCTGAAGATGGAAGCCTGTGCTGGGAGGGGAACACAGCCAACGGGAAGTCATAGAGCCACAGAATCTCAGAATGGCTTGGATTGGAAGGGAATTTAAAGCTTGTCTTGTTCTAACCCACCTGCATAGGCAGGGACATTTTCACTGGAGTAGGTTGCTCAGAGCCCCATCCAATCTGACCTTGAACACTTCCAGGAAAGGGGGTTTTCCAAGGTCTCAGGGAAGGTGATGGATAGATGTGTGGTGGGGCCAGGTGGAGCTAGTTGTCACCTATCACTTCCAAAAGACAGGAAACCTGGTGAACTTTCCTTCCTTAAGGCCACGCTTTTTATCCATTTGTCCAGTGGTGGATTAAAAAACATTCACTGTGTATAATCTAGAAAGAGGACTTTGCTTCCCTATATACTTCCTTGAAGATATTAGTGTTCAATAGTATTAATAGGGAGAGGAATGATGGAAAAAATCCTCTCTAATTACAACTGCAGTGTGAATTGACTGGTTTGGCTGGGTTCATTGGTTTTCTAACATTGTCCCCTACAGCTACTGATGTAAGCAGATAACTCTGTTTGTTTCAGCTTTCATAGCTTCTAAGATAGTTTTCATTTTTCATAGGAGCAGGATAGAACTGTTTTAGAGTGGTGTCCTAAAATGCAATTTTTAAACATTACTGGGTTTGGGTCAAGAGGTTCATTAAAAGAAATCTACACCATACAATTACATTCCTCTAAGATACAGATTCCTCCAGATTCCAGAAAATCTCCCCCAAATACATTGTCAAACCCAAATGTCTTCACAGGATGGCTGTGCTTTGATGTGGTGACACATTTTGAGAAACTAAAGATTTTCAGAGTGTTTCCCTTACTGCCTTGAAGTCCTCTGTACCCAACATTTGAAATCTCACATCGCAAATCTTTATTTCTAACAAATTTCTCCATGGATCAGCATTCCCAGCAAAGATCCTTTGGTAGATCCCCTCATTAATTCTGTCATTAAGAAACTGAACTTCTTCTCCTAAATATATATATATACATCTGTAACTCCAGTTTAGCCATTAGAAGCAGATCTATTCACAGAACAGATGCATTTTTCAAACAGATTAATCTTAGGGGGATGATTGTGCTCACGTCAGTGGAGCTAAGCCAGTTTGCCCCCACAGGCCCTTGTTTTAAAATGAAGTGATGAAAATGGGTGACACAAATGATAATTGCCTGATGATTTTCATTGCCCTGAGCTCACTGGTTGCTCTGTGTGTTTTGTGATCAAAGTGAGGCATGGGTGGGAATGGTCTGCTGTTCCTCACGTACATTCCTCTCGTGGTACATTCCTCTCGTGGTTCCTGTGCTCGGTTGGTTTGCTGCAATTGCATCTTTGACTATTCACACGTCGTTTCAGGTCTGGATGTAACTACAAGTTTTTATTTGATGTGAGAAAGAGCAGCAATCACGGTGCTTGGAAGCGAAAGGCACTGTTTGTTTTCTGATGCTCACAGGGATTCCTGTTTTGCAGTGTGCATATTTCATAGCCGTGTAGACAGCTCCTGTCAATTAACGTGAATTATGGCTCCAGAGGCGTTCATTCACCATAAACCTGCACTACATTAACTCCTGAGTTTCAACCCCTGCCAGTGGCACATTCATTGCAGTGCAGATAGAAATAATTTCAAAACCTATGACTGGAAAGGCTTTTCTCTTATGGGAGTGCTGTTTCTGGTGGTGGGGGACACTTTCTGATGTCTCTTGGGGATACTTTGCGTATCAGATTCAGGCTGCAAGCTCCCCTGAGGCATGTGGCTTCTTGCCTCCCATTCTGTTCCCAGCTAGAGAGGGAAAATCCCTGCCCTTGGCATGGCAATAGTGGCATAGGCTGGTAAACCTGGCCTATCCATGTGTGTGGAGAACAGCTGAAGGGAGAGGAGAGCCCCTCCCAGCACAGCCCTGGATCACCTCACAGGAGAACCCACGAGCCCATCCAAGGACAATCTAAGAGCTCACTTAAGACAAATCTCCAGCTTATTCTTCTCCTTCTTCCCACCTCTGTTCCAGGCTATGTGATCTTCTGGCCCTTCCTGAGCTCTGGGGCTTGCCAGCCCTCTCTCTGAGCTGTTCACTACTAGCCCAGCAGGCTCTTTGAGAGGTAGATTAGTCTTCTGCTGGTCAAGTGCATTGAGAAGGAGCATGGAGTAGTCTGTGTGTGGCTAGGAGGTGGGAGATGGGATAAAGGGTTTTGTGAAGCCCCAGGATTACAAAGATCATGATTTAAATTGGCTTTGTCTTCTGGCATTACAGGCTGGGAACTCTGGTCTCTTGAGAACGCTGAAGACCTCTTGGTAACATTTGATACCTGTCAGTGGGGGAAAGATTTGCAAGTGTAAACAAGAATTAATCTTAGAGAGCAAAGGGAGATGATTGCCTGCAGGGGCTGTACCATGCAGTAACTCACCAGCTCATGTCTTTTAATAATAAGGAACGCAGGGTTTGCTTATGTTTACAAGCAAAAAGAGTGGAGAGAACTCTTTCTTCTTTGGGTCCACAGACTGAATGACATGTATAGGTATTTAGGCAGTGTGCTCAGGCACTCCAGTGTGGAGGACAAATGGATTGCAGGTGGGGGTCCTGAAGTGGTGCTCAGCTGAGCTCCTGTCTCCACTCTGCTGCAGACCCTTTTAGGGTCTTTGGTCCTTTGTTAAATCTTTCCTGTGTTTCAGTCACCACCTTTGAAACTAAGGCAAGGGAAAGCACTGATCCAGGCATGTCTTTGCAGTGCACAGATCTTCTGCTCAGGAGATCCATGAAAGCACCTGGGCTGGCAGATAAAGCAAAAGTTGAAATGCTGGTTAGAAATTTCTCCTCACTGTGAGGAAAAGGTAACTTCTGCCACATGGACTTTTCAGGCTGTTGGCCCAGGTTCTTTGCAACACCATCTCTCTGGCTTTTCTCAACCCAGGGCAAGTCTTTCTGGATCTGATCTTTTGACTTCCATTGTAGAATTCTCCTAGGCAGCTGAGTAAGAGTCAGTCAGCCAGAGGAGCCACACCAGCTGCTCCATACCACTATGTCAATGCAAAGCAAACCAGAAAAACTGGCTAAGCTGCTAAGGGAAAGAGCTTCATGAGCTGGGGAATCCTCTGGTGGGACAGAGTCAGTGCAGGACAATTCCCTCTGCCAGCACATGAACTGGATTACAGATGTGTAAAGAGCCAGTAGAGCCTTTATCCTGAGGTGTGACAGGTGAACTTGTGTAGGTAGAGTTCAGATGATGACAGGAACCTTCAGAGCCTTTTGATGGTGGCCTGTGTGCTGACTGGGTTGGCCTTGCCATAGTCTGCAGCTCACCAAGTGAAGCCCAAATGGATTTGATGCTCACAGGTGGTTCTCCGGTGCTGCCCTGATGCTGCTGTGCTCTGACCTCTGCTCTGACCTCTGCTGACTCCTGCCGTGGCTGAAGAACAATTTCTTTGCTGCAATAAAGCACTCTTGTAGCTATTACATCTCCCAGATGGGTTACAGCGTGGGTGTGTGTAAGTTAGACCTAACAGGTGCTTTTCACTGGGCGTGTGTAGGGAATAAGGAGCGGTTTGAGGAAATGTCTTACAGGCACTGCAAGGTTTGTTAGCTTCTTCCCACCAAGCAACTATTCCTGAGTGTGTAGCATATTTAACTGCATCATTTGCACCTCATCTATTACCTGCTTGCACAGGTACAGTGCCTGTAACCACTGGAGAGGGAGCGTGTGCTTTTCAAATGAGTAACATGAGACAGCATTTGCAACCGAAACCTTTACAGCATCAGCTTTGGGAAAGCAGTTTCAGGGGGACTGGGGTGCACACAATTGCCCCCAGATCTGGGGAAGTGCACAGGGAGGAGAGTTGTGTCTATGAGCATGGCTGTGGCACACGCGCAGGCACCGCCTGCTCTGGTGTCCAATAAACCCTTTGTAGGGAGTGTGCATTGCTAATTTATCTGGAAAACAGCCTGCAGAAATTCCCAAGACAGTCTGGAGCTCCCAGCAATGCCCAGTTCTGTGGAATTTTCCTGGGACTGGGCAGAACTCCTGTTGATGCTGGTGCCATTGCATAGAACTGCCCCTGCTGTGAGAGGCTCCTACTGAGGCAGGTGTTGACCCAGCCCACACATTTATAACCCCAGAAAGATTTTTCCTTTACTCAGTGGCCACCAAAACTGGTTCCTTTGCTATGGCTTGTCTGTTGTGGGAGATTGCCTTGTGTAGGAAAGGATATTATCTGACATGCCTTTGCTAGCACCATGTTAAATGCTGCTTTGCCCAGCTGTCCTTGCAGCTGCCAAAGGCAAAGTAAAATTGAAAATTGTGGTGGTGTTGCTCTAATCATGCTAACGAATATATCTCCTAAGATGAACTTTTCCATGATGAACTTTTCCACTGTAGACATAATCTGTACTTCCAGATAAGTTAAAGAACATATAAATGGTTCGTCTCTAGCTGGTGTCTGTGCTCATTGTGGTTGTAGCTACCAGCTGCTTTTACAGAGATGTTTCTTGGAGAGGAGAGCATTGCCACATTTACTTCAACAGCAATGTTGGTGGGAAAGGTGGGGGAAACTTGGAGAAAAACTTCCTGCTCCCTCAATTTCTTTTCCAGCATGGGGGCAGGTGGAATACAGGTATTTAGGAAGATGGTGAAAGTCATTGTAGGCACAAAGTAAGGAGCTGAGGAGTGTGCTCTTGCTTTCCCATTGCTGGTTTTTGCTGGCCTGACCCTGTGCAATGCATACACATCTAAGGAGTTTAGTAAATCTATCTTGAGTCGGGAAAGTGGATTTTGAAAATTGTTTCACTGAACTCTGAAGCTAAGACATGCACAAGGGCTGCTACTTTATCTGGAGGATGGAAGCAGTTATCACTTGGTCAACCCAGTGCATGGCTGAAATATTAGCATTCCCCAGGATGGAGAAGTTGTGGCTGCCCCATCCCTGGAAGTGTTCACGGGCAGGTTGGATGGGGCTGTGGGCAACCCAATCTCATGAGTGGCATCCCTGGCCATGGCAGAGGGGTTTGGAACTAGACGATCTTTAAGGTCTCTTCAAACCCAAACTATTCCAGGATTCTGTGACTACCGCTCTGTGCTAGGGAGGCCAGAGAGATCCACGTGTAACTGCCCATTTAGTCTTACAGGGATATTAAGAATTTTAGTAGGCATGACAGAGATGGAACTTAAACTGGATTCAAACAACTCAGTAAGAGTTGCTCACTCTTAACTTTCTCCTGCAAGCCAAAGTCAGCCCATCACTTCCTGTGGGAAGCACTGCTGGGAGTCACAGAGGAAGGGTGGCTGATGAGTGGCTCTGAGGGTGACTGCAGGGCTTCCCTGCACACAGAGCTGGTCCGGGGCAGTCCTTGTGGTCACAGAGGACTTTTCATGAGACAGCCTGGAATCTGAGGGAGGAATACATTCACTCAGCTTCAAGCAGTGACCTGGAGCATTTTAGGAGCTGAAGATGATGAAACTGTGAGTGAGGCAGTCCAGCAAGATCTGAGGTACCGCCACCACTTATGCCTGGATGCACTAATTGGTAGGAGACTGGAGGCAAATTTAAATAGAAGTACACTGCACAATTATGAGAGATTAAATCAAGCTGGATTTACTGAAGCTGCAGGAGTGAAGGGAAGAAGGACATGGCTGCAGTTTGAGTGATATTACAGGAACTCTGTCCACCAAACCTCCCTGACACTGAGCATCCCACCAGAGGCAACTCATGAGTAAACCAGTTGAATGAGGCTCAAGAAACGACTCCTTTATCTTAACTCTTGGACCAGGTGGGTAACTCTCTAAGTGACTAAGTAAAAGGGTTTGTAGAAATTTAAGTAGAGGGGTGTGGAGGTCAGAGCTGAGTCCTGGAGAACTTGTGTTCGTTTCCTTTTTTTGGTGCTGTCTACAGCCTGAGTTTTGACCTCAGCCTGTGCCACAGCAGCCATTTAGAGGTCAGGGGTTGGATTCCATGTGCTTAAACAAAATAGTGTGACTAAAGGTTACTACGTTTAGCTGGACTTGAAATAGTGAGATTAAAACCAAGAAGCCCAGGAAAAGCTTTTTGCCCATGTCTGCTCAGAGACTATTGTTTGCAGCTTGATGAGAACAACACACAGAATCTCCAATCTCAAAATGCAGCTCCAAAGAACAACCACCAAATCACAGAATCATTTAGGTTGAAAAAGACATTTAAGGACATCAAGTCCAACGATTAATGCAGCCCTGCCTAGGCCACCACTAAACCATGTCCCTAAGGGCCACATCTGCACATCTTTTAAATACCTTCAGGTACTTAAATACTTCCAGAAATGGTGGCTGCACCACTTCACTGGGCAGCCTGTTCCTATGCAAGAGCACAGGGTCATTTAAGAGAAGTTTAAGCAACAAAAGACACAGAGTATTAAAGTATTACTCACTTTCATATGGCTGAAGATTAAGTGTGAAGCACAGAAGTGGTTCAAATAGCACTTCTCACAGAGGTTTCAGTGGCTACCATCACAAATCTAAAAAATCTGTTCTATTTAAAGCAACATCATTGTCAGAGAGAAGGAAAGAGGAAGAAGTGCATTGAGAACTGAACCATTATCTAGTTTTGCAAAACTTACAGATATTTTCATGTCTGAAGATTGTCTTAAAAATACTTTTACATTATCTTAAATGAGAGTGAAGAGCAGAGTTGGTAACTGCAATCTTTGCTTCCTTTCTTTGAGACCTTAGGTACTGAGACTTAGGGACTCTGACGCTTCATGGTGCTTAGGTGTTGTGAAGAAAATCTGTCAACTTCTCTTGGAAAGCGCTCTCCAAATTAAACAACGAAAATTCAAAAAAAGGTGTCCAACTGCTGACTTAGACTGAAAAGTAGTCAGAATTAAAAGTCCTGCTTCTTTGGGATGGAATTGTGAAGGTGTGGGTCTATTAGTATAGCAAATTGCTGTAAAGCCCATACCCTGCATTTGTCTGGCACAGCAATGTCTTCTGCCATGCCCATTGAAGCAGGACTCCTCATCTTCCATGATGAACATAGGGATGGATCACTACCACCAGGGAGTCAGGGACAGCTGTCCAAGTTGGCCAGAGAGCCCGTTTCACAAAAGCCAAGGTGGAAGCCCAGCTAGAAATCCACCCCTTGGGCTCTCCCAGAGCATGGATTCACATGGGGAAATGCTGTTCCCAGGGTGCTCTACATCCACAGGGTCACTCAGTCCAGTACTGACCTGGGGTAATTACAATAAATGCCCTTTGAAGCATATTATGGAGAGGCAATGGCAGGTATTTCACCTTAACTGACTGAGTTAAGCTCCTTTCCTTTTGCAAGCCGTTTCCCAAAGTACAACAGTGTTAGTTTGCTCCTCTTCATCCTGCAGTGAAATTTAATTTATGTGGAACGTGTTTTCCCTCCTATTAAATACTTTTCCTTAGCATGTCAAGCGTGTACATTGCTGCTGGCAAAAAGCAACCAGACTTGTAGAAAGAAAAATTTCTGAAGAATGTGTGGGGTGTTTGGGTGGAGCACAAATGAGCAGATGTTCCCACAGAACAACAGGGTTTTATGGTGAATGAGCAGAGGTAAAGCCCTGGCTCCAGGGCAGCTGGATGCTTTAGATGTGCTCCAGTGTAAGAGCCACAGATGCAGCAGGACTGCAGGAAAAATGACAGCAGGGATGTGACTGAACTCTTGAAATGCTGCGTCGGGGCGTTTCCTGCTGAGGGAGATTATTTGGGATGGTTGGATGTGGGATTACTGGGATAATCTGTGTCCGGCTCACAGCCACCTTCAAATGACACTGTTTGGCTTTCTGAAGCAAATTAACTAATGTGAGGTTTAATGTCAGGCAGAAGGATGCCTGTAAGTTTCAAACCTGAGCATTTGAAGATGGGCCGTCTAAATCCATGTTATTTGGAAATAGTAAAATGCCATTTTTTTGGCCTGTAATTGCTTTATTTCTGTAAGTAAGTAGTCAAAAATTATGAAGTATCTCTCTCACCTGACCCAAGCAAGGTCGAGAAGCCCCAAATCCAATCCTCCACTCCATGCCAGTGTGGTCCCCGTGCCCCAGTTCCTAGGGGCACTTCTGCAATGTGATCAGATATTTAACAAAGCTATTGCTTTAATTTGCAACATACTGAATCTCTCAGCCCTTCTGAAAATATGTGCCTTAGCTTCAGTGTCTGTAAACTATGGTAATTAGCTGTAGAAACTCATCTTTCAAGTTTGACATCTTTGGCACCATCTTAAAAGATTCTGAAAATCCCCTCCAGTGCCCCCACTTGTCACTGGACCCTGCCTACATCTGTGTTCCTACGAGATGTGTTGCCAACTCACCCCATTCCTTGAGCTGGCATTGCCCTACTAAATACTCTATTGGATTTGCCAAAGTCCTTGTTCTGCACCTGTAAGATGTGAAAATAGAGAACTTAATGATTAACCTAAATGTTTCTCTGATTCTCTGATAAAACTTTATTTTCTGCTGAGATTCCCACTCTCTGCACATTAGGTGCCCCACCCAAAATCTGCAGCATTGGTGCCTGAACTTCAAGGTACCTAAGGTGAATGTGTGAGCTTCTGGAGTGTCACTGAGAGCTTGGTGATACCTGATTTCCTCTGTCTTGTTTGTATCTTGCTCACACGTGCATTCTGCACAGAAATCTGGCAAATGTTTAGCTGGACTAAATTGAGATGTTGCACCTCATCTGATATTTAATGGGAACCATTCACACCTTTGAGGCTGGAATTAAGTGTCAGGTTTCCGTCACTGTAATTAGCAGTTGCTTGAAATGACAGCTAAATCCATTTTCTGAGCCAAACATATCACTCAGATATACTGAGGAAAGAAAAATAAACACAGATCAGATCAGAATAAGATTTGATCATTTGGAATTATATGGAAAACAAGCTGGAAATTTTGAAGGGTGAAGAGATGTGGAAGCTTGTGCCTTTTCTAGACACAGATTCTCATTTCTCAGGGGGATAAGAAAGCTGTGTTATAAGCCATGGGACAACTGTGCTTGCCCTGTCTGTCTTGTGTAGCTGAATCCTCAGGGATGATGTAGACTTTGCAAGGGAATAACTGCAGGAACCTTTTCAGGTGGTCCTGTGCTTTTAGAAAGGGGCTATTGCCTTGATATGAGTCAGCTGTGAGGAGCATCCAAGATCAGAACCACAAAACAGCCAATTCTTGAGTGAAGAATGAAGTCTCAAATTGAAGTGTTGCCTTTTTTTTTTTTCTTCTTCCCCTTTGCAGGATAATTGCAGGTTGACTTGTCATTGAACAACCCCAGCTACAGCATATTGCACGGGTCTTGGTTATTGCATGGAGTCACAGTGAGGTGCAAAACCTCCCTGGAGGTGTTTAAAAGGCATGGGGCACTTGGACCATGATCTAGTGGTGGGCACAGTGATACTGGGCTAACTGGTGGACCCAATGATCTTAAAGCTCTTTTCCATTCTCAGTGATTCTGTGGTGACCAACACTTAAATACCAGGAGGCAACATTGCACCTGAGCATTCACCCCTAACCCTGCATTGCTTGACTGCTTCATTTCTCAACTTTAATGTTGCATAAACAACTGTTTTTCTGCCGTGTTCTACGTGCTCACACTTGCACAGAGGCCTTGCTTCTCCAGTCCCTCCCACACAAGCAAACATCTCTTGGCTTTGCTGGAAATTTTGCCTAACACCTGAAATGATGGTGTGTTACAGGGTTCCTTGAGGCTGACTGTAATAATGAGGATGTGTCTCCCTTTTGGAGAGCTGCCCACTCTCCTTGGGCTCATACAGTTTGTACATTCTTCTCTCTTCATAAAATCCATGAGACTCACTGATCTGGGCAAGGCAAATATGAGTTTGTATCCTTGATGTGAGGATTGTGATGCATTCAGAAAAATTAACTAGCTGTTGATCAGCCAACCAAAATTATTTTGGATTCTGTAACCTCAGAGCAACCCCTTTTTGCCAGTAATTTCTTGCCCTTTCTCTACCTTGTAAAAATGTCTTAAATTCTAGTTTTGAGTTCAAGACTTGGAAAAGTCATGGTAACAGCACTCTGTAATGTTGTAATGAATAAAGCACTTACCTTTCTGTTTTCTGAATATCCAGTAACAGCCTTGCTTCTGCAAACTCAATTCCTGAAAATGTCATTAAAATCATTCTCAAAGAGCGAAAACTGATAGTGGGGTTTTGCATGAAATGAACTTGATATCTGAAGGCTGTCACTGGCTCAGGTGTCTTAACTCCTGTTGATTTTTTTAAAAGAGAAAAAAAGTGTTCGTCACAAATAAATAATAATTTGGAATAAAACCAGAGTGTGCATATATCTCCTATGCTCTGAGACCCTTTTGATGCAAAATCTCATCACAAGTGATTAACACTCAAGGGACACAGGTGGAGGTGAAAGGAAGTGAATCCAGAACGTTTCAGCCCATCTGAGACTTTCTCCAGCTTAAAGCAGAATTAGTCTTAGTGGTAAACATCAATAAAACTGGTAAGCAATACTAAAAGCATCAATTTTCCCAGAATTTTTACCTAACAACAGAACAGTTCCTCGGCTGAAATTGTACCAAGCAAGCATACAGATATCACTATATATTAATTACCATGTATTTGTTAATATCAGGGAAACAACACTTGCAGAGAAAAGGGGAGTGATGCCCACCTGGAGGAGCTCCAGGTACACCCTCCTGCCCTCTGCACAGACATTGATCTGAGCAGAAACAACAATTTTCTGCTATTATTAGGCTGCAGGAGGTCCAGCACACTTATCCATTACAAACCTCTTTGCTTAGCCTGTAAAAGGAGAGATGGGAGCTCCTTTGCCTTCCTCCCTTGCAGCCTGGAGCCAACAGCCCTGTATTTATCTGCCTTTTTTTGTTTCCCCCTTTTTTTTTTTCCTCTTTTCCCTTTAATCTAATGGTCACTGTGCTATCCAGGAGCCAGATATGTTGGTTTCAGGCCTTAGTGGTTGCTTTGCCAGATGCAAGTCCCTGGTCCTCAGGGCTATATTGCACATCCTCTCCTCTCTTGAGCTCTTTGAAAGATGATAAAACTTGAAAAACATTAAACATTACCTAATTTTCATGTGCTTTTGCAGTATGAATATTTCCTTGGGTAGTTTGTGAAGGGCATTTTGGCAGATGATTTTTATTATTTGGCAGTGTATACTCCACAGGCTGAGGCAATGAGGGTTGTTCTGAGTGGAATGGCTCTTTTGAAGAGGGAGACACTGCACAGTCTCATCAAGACAGCCCAGGTGTTCTCCCAGAGTTTGGCCATAAATGCCTTTGGGAGGTGCTTGCAGAGGTTTTGCATGTGTAACCCATAAACCTCCAACAGAAGCATTCCATAGGAATGCATATGCTGACGAGGGCATTTCCACAAAAGCATTTTACAATGCCAGATCAAACAGGCCTAAAATTTACCTCCTGCATCTCTTGTGTAGGTTACAGTTGGCTGCATGGTTTCTGTCCAAGAAAGAATATCACCAGATATTTGCATTATGTGTGTAATAAGAGCTCTGAGATGACTTTCAGACACTACAGGATTTTCAAATTCTCACATGCAGGCTGTAAATGAGTTGCCCTTTCTGACAGCAGCACATTCCCAGTGTGTGAACTCATAAATAACTGGAAAGGTATTGCATCTTTCTTAGGAAACCATCTGACAGCTTGGAACTTTCCCTCTTTTTGTGAAGATGACTTGGCTTTTGCCATCCCTGTGCCCATCTCTGTTCTCCTCCTTTGGTTTCCATATTGCCTTTACCAGCTGAACATCTCAGTGCCTTCACGCTGACATGCTCAGCACTGCCTGCTCAGCAGTTTCCTAAGGGTTCAGGGTCCATGGTGCTGTAGTTATCACCCTGCTGGGATTCCCTTGGCTGGGCCAGGAGGTGTGTGGTGAAGGCCAGACTGCTGCTGAGGCAAGACACTGCCATCACATGGGAGAAGGCATCCCTAGAAGACGATATCAGGCAAAACCCTAGGACTGGCACTGGACGTCCTCTGAAGCCACTGGCCAAACAATCAATTAGACACATTCAAGAGCTGATCCTGTCCCACTGCTCAGCCCTCGTGGAGGTGCATGAAGGCATGAATGAAATTATGAATGAAAATATGGTGGGCATCATCCATGTAATGTCAGCATGTAAGTGCATGTTCTTCCCGTGTGGAAGATGTGTGTATGTCACTCAGGACAGGAAGGTTCTGGAACCTGTAGTGTGCAATGAGCAGCTGTCAATGCTCTTTTAGTTTGTTCCTCCAGAATGGCCTCAGGCACCATCACCTCTGGGCCTGCCATTGCCTGTGGGACAGACATGGATGTGGGACAGACATGGAGGTGGGACAGACATGGATGTGGGACAGACATGGAGGTGGGACAGACATGGAGGTGGGACAGACATGGATGTGGGACAGACACGGAGCTGGGACAGACATGGAGGTGGGACAGACATGGAGGTGGGACAGACATGGAGCTGGGACAGACATGGAGGTGGGACAGACATGGATGTGGGACAGACAAACGCTGCCGTGAGGCACAGGAGGTGAAAACAAACCTCTGGCTCCTGCAATATGAAGAGATTACCTGTCAGCACTACCAAAGCAGGTTTAATAGCAGAGTCTGCTTGAAAACTTCTGCAAAGTCAAGCTCATTTGTTGCTTGGGAGAAAATTGGCTTTTTCTGCCTCCTCTGTATTACTGGTGTGAAAGTGGAAAAGTTGGCTGAAACCAATAAATGTTTTCTGCCTTGCTGTGCAGATTAGACAAGTGTCTGATGGAATGTCAGCAGAAAAACTCATTTCTTGACTAAGTTATTTTCTCTGTTGGGGGAAAATAGATCTGTGCTACCCAGAAAAGACAAGGAATGTTTTTTCTTGTGTTGGGTTTGGGCAGTTTTGGCAGGATCTGAGCTACCACATAGAGTAACATGCTGGCTCCTGGGAAAGTGGCAAGTTGTTGGCTGGATCCTGGTTGTCCAGGCAGCTTTTTGGCTGTGCATGAACATGTTAGCAGTGCATGACAGCACTCCTTCAAGGAGCTGTGTCTGTGCAGGCTGTGAGCACTAAGTTATTCTCCAAAGCATATAGCTTCTCGAGGCAGCATCACTGAGAACTTTTAAGAATTCATTTGGGTTTTTCTCCAGTTCTACCAGTCTGGCAGAGCCTTCAGGGGATGTGCTATGTTTTATATTGCCTTTCTCAGCCTTGTTTTTCTGCTGTCCATAATTCAGGTTCTGCTCCTCTCCTATTAAGAGGTTTTGCTGGTGTGAGGCAAAACTTTCACCACTCCTGCTTGTAACCTGCCCTTTAATACAGTCTCTGCTATCTGGAATTCTCTCATTACACTGTCACGGACACAATCCGTGTTGCCTTTGGCTCAGGGCCAGCTGAACCCAGACCCAGTGCCCACCTGGCATGTAAGGCAGTGGTAACACCTCTCACCCCATCTCAGTGAGCCTGCAGAGGGTGGCCAAGCGGTCCCAGAGGTGAGTGTGCATGGCATAAATGCCAGCAACATGGGCTAGGCAGGTGTGTTATCACTGGAGAGGACTTGTGCTGATTATCCATCTTGTTCTGCCCAGTTCCAGTTTGTGCTGCCTGATTTTCTGGCCAAATGTGTAGGCAGTGCACCCTGCTGTCCTGGAGGTGGGGAGGTACCTGATGGTCTCCTAGTGCCACATTTCCTCTTGCTTTTACTGTTTAAATTTTGTGCCTGATGCCTACATGAATGTAGCACTGGGTTGGAAGATGCACTTGGCTTGGTCTCTTATTTCTGCTCTCTTCTCCCAGGTGGGGTCCTTCCTCCTTGATGGAAATGCCAGTTTTTCCTGCTCTGGTGAAGAACCTGGAGCAAACCATGGATGGTGAGTGTGATGCAGACTTTGGCCTTTAGCAATATCATTCCTGTGCCAATCCCACTTGCACATTTGGTGAGATTATTCTTCTGCTTCCATGCTTTCCTATCCCTTGCTCCTGCCAGACACCACCACTCAAGAAAAAAAAAAAAAACTGTCTGGGACAGGGCTGGTCTTCAATGGGCACCATCAGAAATGGTCACCCAGTGGTGTGTGTAGGCAGAAATGCCCCCACGAGGCTCTGATTGCAACACGACACACCACAACAATGATTTCTTTCTTGGTTTTAGATAATAATCTTGTTGGGGCAGGGCACAATGCTTTTTCAGCTTGACATGTTACCGACACCTGAGATGCTGTTTGTGAAAAACAACCTGATGGTTATGAAACAGAGAAACTAAAGGAAAGCTAACATGCCTGAGAAAGTGAAGGAGAAACAGGGTATAAACAAGAGTGACAAATCCTTTCCCTGTCTCTGACCCCATGGTCCTGGGCCACAAAGCCCCTTCAGCTCCTGGCATCTCCTCTGGCCATTCCCTTGTGCCCTCCTGTTTTTAGTAGCTCTGTTGTGCTGAGAGAGCCATCATTCACCCTTTATTCTCCTTTTTTTTTTTGTATCAGCACAACACATGCTTCCATATTCCCTTTTCTGGAGATTATATAGCCCCTGGGAAGGATGAACTTGCTCAGAAGAGTCACCAGCAGGAAACACCTCCTATGAGAGTTTGAAATGGCACTAACCACCAGGAAACTTTGCTGTTATGGTTCTAGCTGCCTTCTCCTACTGACACTTGCAGTGCTTCAGACTTTTCTTCCTTTTGCCAAATCCTCCCTGTCTCACCATGGAGCCATGACCAATGGAAATAAATCACAATTTTAGGAATTTATTTGAATGTTGCTCTGAAACGGGTCACGGCAGCCAGTGAGAGGCTCTATTTGTGTAGTCACCCACAGAGGAAAGAAAACATTTGTTTTGCTTTGAAAAATAACTCTTTCATGTGTAAAGGGCATTTTGGGTTTGGGTGGAAGGGTGCAGCCACCGAAGGGGAGATGAGCTGCAGTGGGATGTTCACTCAGTCACAAAGCCCAACCAAGTAAATTTGCAACTTTTCCGTGAGGTTGTTTTGTGCGTTAATCAATGCACATCACGCTGCAGCCAAACATTCATCCCAGGCTTAGAACTGGATGCATTGTAGGGCAATTAAAGTAAAATATTACCCTCTCCTCCCTAGGCCACAAGCAAACACGGCTGTGGGTGAAGGCCAGCAGAGGAAGAATGACATCATGAAACCCAAGAGGGAAAGCAAACACCAAGCCAGCACCATGTGCAGGTCAGCCACTGCACCAGGACAGACTTTCCTCCTTGTGACTTTGATTTCTGTGCTGTTTGCCCAGGGGACTTTTATTGGGAAAGCTCTCAAGCACAGGTGTGCTATCCACCACAGCTCACTGCAGAAGGATCTGGCCCTCTCCTGCTTTTCCAGTCCTGGTGGTGGCAACTGGAGCACATCCTCACCACCCTGCCCCGATGAAGCTCCTCATGAGCCAGCAAAAGGCCCTTTAGTCACGCTCTGCCTGCAGCCCTGGACGGCCAGGGCTTGTGCTCTGGCCCATGCTGCTCCTGTTGGGGCAGGACTCAGGGCTGGCCACCAAAGTGTGTCCTTAAAGCATGGAAGCAACTCATTTCAGGTAGCAAGACTCCTCTCAAAACACAGCAGTGCTAAAAGAAAAGTGTCTTTTCATACAACGGCAAGTAAATTACCTGAACCCCATGTAATTTTTAGATTCTTTCTTAAACCTAGGATGGAACAGTGCTGGTGCCAGTCCCAGTGCCACAGACACAACCTCCCTGGACGCGTGCCATTCCATGCCCAGCTACTTAAAGCACGAAGGTTTGCTACTGTAGGCAGGCTGTACATAGGCAGGCAAACTTGCATGTCAAGACCCAGGTGTCAGGGATGCAGTTCAGCAGGATCACTTGTAGGAATCAGTATTATATGAAAGTGCTGGTAGGATTGGCCCAAAGTTTCCCAAGCTGCCACATCCCCTGCATCATCTGCTACCAGCAAAACCAAGTTTTACTGAGTTCCCTTGCTTAGCCCTCAAAAGTCAAAGCCAGGGCTGCCACCTCTGAGCACACAATGGCTTGTGTGGCTATAAATATACCCACTAACAAATACAGAAGAGTGCCCTTCAACCAAAATTGCTATTAAATTTATTATGAAAACAAAACCTGAACTGGCCAGGACTCACAAAGCAGCACTATAAAAATTAAACTTTCCTGGCACTACAAGTCCCAGTGCCTGAAACACTTGGTTTTGCAAAGGACCCGCACAACCGGGAATAAACCTCAAAATTAATTAACTTTTTTTTTTTTTTCTGGTAGAAGTAAGTTTGCCATGTTAACAAAAGCAGAATAGTTTTATTTAGTGTTCATCTCACACCTTTGACAGCTGCAGCTGTCAGGCACAGAAGTACAGTATTAAAATAAACTGAACAGAGTTGCTCATTGCAAAAATCACACTATGCAAACCTGTGGATTGTAACATCAACAGTATAAAATGTAACAAAATTGGAACTTTTAAATTTTTTTTAAGCTTTTAAAGATAATAGTCCAGGCTATAAAACTATATAAGCATTGAATAAGAAATGTTAAAGTCAACAAGTCTACAACAGATACATCTGTAAAAACTCAATAAATTATATATATATTTATAATATCTAGTAACATTTAAAACCATGCACAGTTTTGTACATTTTCTTTTTTCAGTACAGGAAAACTCTTTGCTTCGAGTACTTGGAATGTACACAATTAGCAGACATTTGTAAGAAAATATCAAAAAATTCTTTTTTTTTTTATTCCAACAAAACAAAAATCTATAGAAATCTACCTTCTCAAACTTCCATTGAAGAAACCTCAAACTATAAATTATTTTAGGATAAGGATTCTGTGGCTCTAAGAAGAAAAAAATATCTTTAAATGAGATGCTGTCATCCTGTTATTCTGCAACATTGATATGCAATATGCACCAGAGAAA
Organism: Nicator chloris; assembly: GCA_013400495.1. Taxonomy (NCBI): domain Eukaryota; kingdom Metazoa; phylum Chordata; class Aves; order Passeriformes; family Pycnonotidae; genus Nicator; species Nicator chloris. Next base: position 279,944 of record WAAE01011968.1, on the reverse strand, counting down.
AATGAAAAGAAAGAATTCAGGATGCAATTAGCTTTGCCTCTTTCTGGCAGTACATGAAGAAGTCTTCTGAACAAAAAAAAAAACAAACAAAAAACCAAACCAACAAAAAACCCACCCACAAAAAATCCTCAGCCCAAACCTCCCCCACTGTCAGCTTTATCCATGCTAACATTCTTTAATTCACTCCTGTGCTTTTACACAGCTATCTGGCATTGAGGAACAAAATAGCACAGCATTCTAAACACCAAAAATCAGGCATCACTGGCACTTTCCAATGTGTTAGATGCAAAAGAAATATGCAGCTGTAGCAGCTCTCCTGCAAACAGTGTCACCATTTTGCTCACATGGCATTTCTGAAGCCCAAAATACAACAGTACTGGCAAAGGGGAGAGAAAAAAACCTACCCTGCACCATCCAAAGTCAACATTTCACTTTGCTGCATACTTGTTATTAAATCGACCACAAAGAATACCTTCATTTGAAAATAGAAAAATAAACACCCACACCCCCTTAATGCACAGTGGTTAAACTGATGGAAGAATTCTTGGCCCTGTTTTTCTGAAATATGTAAAAATCATCTTTCTGCTGCTATTTGTTTGGTTTTAACCACTGGTGATGTATGGAAAAATAAACTTACCTTTGCTCACTGCAATCCAGGATAAACTACTATTTTTTTAATGAATACATATATATATTTATAACATTAAATGTAATTTGTTAAAGGACTGTACACCTATACATTCTTTCAATATTTCCCATAAACACAAAGGAAAAACTTGATTAATATATTTTTTCTCCATTTTTAATAAGTTAAAAAAAACCACCCTTAAGTTTGGTGAAATTTAAAGTTTACAGTAATACTATGCTATTTAAACCAATGAACAGATATGTTAATGTCTATAAATAACTTTACAAATATACATGTTAAGGTACAATTTTTAAAACAAAACTGTGAAGATATAAAACAAACAATCAGAAACATCTTTTATTCTGCCCAGATCAGTATATCCTAGATTGCAATGCTCGTATTTTGAGACTCTCTCTCTCAGTACTGCTTTATGTTGCATTAGTATTATACATTCTTTTCTTTTAATATATTTATTTATATATATACATGATATATTTATAGATATATACACAGATTCTCTGGAATAAACCTTTTTGATATAAGTTAAAGGCTCTTGCCTACAGGTACCCGTAACTTCTTTCTCCGAGTCACTGCACATAGATGGAGCCAAACCTCTGGCGTCGAGGGGTGGATGGAGGAGCTGCTCCCCCCACTCACCCTTGGCAAGCAACAACAGGCAAACTCCAAGAACGGGATTTATTCCTTTTCCCCCCCCAGCTGGCTGTTCTCTAAGGTCGGGGTGTGACTTGAGATGCAGTGTGGGCACCCATGAGCCAGGTTTCAGGGCACCCTCTGCTCTCAGGTGGGTGATGCTCTGCTCCCCAGGGACCCCACAGGGTCTCTGCCCATCCCTGGGGTCTGCTTGCTCCTGCCTTGGCACGGACCCATCGCTCCCAGCCCCGTGCAAGGGCCAAGGTGCTGACACTTCAGATGACTTGACCATCCCTTTTTACTATATTTACTTTCACTTCTCCACGGTAATTTGCATTTTACTTAGCTTTGTTTTCCTCTTCTTCCAAAAAGGATTCCTTCTATGCAGCTGGGCAGTACGATCACGAAGCTATAAAAACGACGACAACAAAAATATAGATATTTTTATAAATATATGAATCCCTGCAGGCAACGTGGCTTTTCAGCTCCACCAAAAAGGTTCATGTACAGATTGCATAAGAGAAGAATTTCCACATTCTTTACACCTTTTTTTTTTTTTTTTTTTCCCCAAGGAAGATTTCTTTTTCTCTTTTCTTCGTATTGCAGGCACAGAACGGTTACTCTGGCACTCGGAAGGCAAGCGCGGAGGCTGGGAGGTCAGCACCCCCCGGGTTCAACATTCTGCGTAGTAAAGAAAAATCCCTAACAAAATGAAAAGTAAACAAAAAACCAACCAAACGAAAAAATCATCTAGGATAGATCATCTTGGCAAGAGATTAGTTCCTTCAGGCCAAACAGTGCTTCTTGACTTTTCATACAGCAATAGGGAAAAAAAAAAAATATTAAAAAAAAATTTATAAAAAAGGAGTTAATTTTTTTTTCTTTTTTTTTTTTTTTTTTTTAACCCTGAACAGCTTGTCAACAACACAAATCTCCAGGCACCATCACACAGTTCCACTGGAAGATCCTTCACTACGGTTTCATGCTCGGCGCCCTGCACTCGCGCCTCCGTGGGCACACTGCCCGTCCGTCCGTCCGTCCGTCCGTCCGTCCACGTGCCCGAGGGGTCCTCACGTCCGGATGACGCCGTTGCAGGGCGGGTGCTTGGGCAGGCAGGGCTCATCGGGCAGCAGGTCATGTGCAAAGACTGAGTCGTCCCCTGAGGAGCAGGTGCTGTGGGTGTCCTGGCCGGCCGGCGAGTACTGCTCGAAGGGCACCGAGAGGTCCAGGTACTCCTGCCAGGGTGACAGAGCCATCAGTGCTGGTGTCCCCCAGGGCACCGAGTGACCCCCTCCCACGCCCATCCCGCCACACTCACATCGGTGGAGGTCACGGTGAGGACCCTGTCCAGGTCTTCCACCAGCTGCTTGAAGGTGGGTCTCTGTGAGGGGACGGCGTGCCAGCACTCCCGCATGATCATGTACCTGCACATGGGGACATGGCACAGCCACACGTGGTCAGGCCAAGTGACACCCACCCACCCACCTCCAAATCACCTGAAGGAACAGCTGTGGCCAACGCAACTTCAGCCATGGCCAGCTGGGGGAAAGAGGAGGGTTTTGTGGAGCCGTGGTCCCCATTACTGATCATCTGACACATGACTGTGCCCTCAGAGTAGGAGGAGGACCTGTGCTGAAGGTGACACACCAGAGCTACGCCCCCAGGTGCCACCCGCCCAGTGAGGGGACGTGCTGCGTGTCATTCAGCAGTCATGGGCTGAGGAAAGTCTACCTGGAGATAGCCACGCCATTTCCCAGTGGGGATGTCCCAACAGCCTAGACCCTAGAGCCTGACGGGGTGGGTTTGGCCTCAGAGGGAATGGGGAGTGGAGCAAGGTCAGCCCCCACCACACACTCACAAATCATGGGTGCAGTTGGCAGGTTTGTCCATCCGATGGCCTTCCTTCAAGAGCTTGAAGAGTTCCTCAACGGGAATTCCTGGGTATGGAGACCCTCCCAAAGTGAAGATCTCCCATAGTAGCACTCCAAAAGACCAGCTGGAAACCAAAGAAAGATCTTTAAAATTCAATGAGTTGTTGTTTTTTTTTTTTTTTTTGAAGCCCCCCCCCAACCCATCCCCCTTGCTTGGCTTTATTTCTGTGCAGCCATGCATAGCTAACAAAGTCATCAATAGCATGACTAATTGCCTAGGCCATTTTTACTAGTTACTTGGAGATCTCTGCTGATCCAACTCAATAGCAAAGAAATCCCAGGCACCAAGTCTGAAATTGAAATGAGCATTTAATCAGATAGGTGACAGCCCATCTATCACCGCCAGCTCTTTGTTAGGTCTTCCACCAGCTCCACTGAATGGAACAAATCAAATTATTCATGCACGGCTTCACTGAATTGCAGGCTTGGAACCACGGGCCACTAATTGTGCAAGCTGATACCAAAACTTGCTTGTTACAACACTCATTTCACTGGCCAAGCCGGCAGAAAAATACCCCAACAAAAATCAGCCGAGCACTAATGTTACACACTTCAGTCCTGCAGCTGTGCTCTGGTTAAAAGTCCTTTTTTTCAAAAATATCTTATGCCTTCTTCATTTTCTTTCTAAAAACAGGGATTATCTGTCTCTGTTTCGCTTTCACGCACACTCACTCTCCCATTCTCTAGCTTTGATTTATCTGTCATGCCCTCTGCAGCATTACCTAAGCATGGAAACTATGATTTAAGATTAATAAAAGCCAAAATATCTGAAAAATACAGAAATAGAAAAGATTCATTTGTCCAATTGCAAGCAGTGAGCTCTGGGGAGAAGGCAGGCTGGCTATAAAAATGCCATTATTGATCAAATATTACAATAAAAAGCTAGTGTACATGTGGAGCTGCTTCAGCCCTTGCAAAATTTGTATGTGTTACTGATTTACATTTAAGGAGTGCTCTGCTGTTTGCTTACTATGCAGAGGCACTAAAACAGATGAGACAGGATTAGGAAAAATAAAATAAATGAAATGGCAAAATTAATCTGAGACTGTATTTGCTGAATATTCTTTGATCAATTCCAACAGCAGACAGAGTATTTCAAGCTCATTCCACATCCTTGACTGAAGTGCAACTGTCTGGGGCAAAGCGTGGAGGATGCTGAGGGTAATTCTTTTTTCCATGAGGTTTTTTAGTACAGTATTTTTCAACTGCTTGATGAATCACCTCATCTATAAAGTGGACAAGAAATACTTTCCTGCTCTCCAGTAATTTTTCAGAAGCTCCCTAGAGATCCCCAGATGAAAGCAACCAGATAACAGCAAAATAAAACCACGTGCGTGAAGATGCAGCTTGGCATCAATTCCTGTACTTTTGCAACCCCAGGCACTCCAGCAAGGAATGAGCCCTGGTCTTGCTTAGCAGTACTTTTGTCTGTAAGATACTATAGGTGTTGATTTCCCTGTCATTTTTTTTTATTTTTCCAAGTGTGAGTTTGCTTACACATCGCTCTGGTGAGTATAGACCCGGTCAAACAAGGCTTCTGGAGCCATCCATTTCACAGGCAGCCGACCCTGTAATTAGGAAGACAATGGGAACATCCCATCAGCATATTCCCCCAGCCACAACGGCACCATCTGAATCTTCTTTTCTAATCCAGTTTGAAACATTTTCATTAACAACCACATCTGCCTTCCCGGTCACTGGGCAAAGCAGCAGTGGCCACATATAAACAGATTAGAGCATTTGATCCCTGGATCTTCGCTGACAATCTTTGCAGTAAGTGCTCTCTGTAGAGGACTGTATTTCACTGCCAAGGCAGGTTTAACGTATCAGTGCATCTAAATCTTTGCATGGGAACAGCATCCAAGGCTCACAGATGCAGTGAACTTTGCAGCAAGAGCATGGGACAACACTTTCCATGTTTGTCTGCAAAGTACAGTTGACTCCCAAGTCCAAACCCAGTTTAGGCTCAACCTGAAGGGAAACTTCCAAAGAGTGAAGGCAAGGGCCAGATCCTCTAAGAAACAAATCCTGATCCTGCTGGAGGTTAAAGGAGGAGGTCTGATCCCATCCTACATCAGCGTCATAAACACAGACTGTCATGTGAGAAATACAAGATGAGAAAGACTAGATTAATCATAATTCTCTGGGGCTTCGTTTGGCCCCTGGAGGGAGACAGAAAGTCCTGTTTTGTGTTTGAGCCATAACCTGCATATGGGGGAACTTTGTCCTCTTCTCACCCACTGTCTCACTGAGGGAGACAAGAGATGGGACACAGGCAGGATATAAAAATGGGATTATGCTCTCAGTTGTCCCACACAGCTCAAACAGGGAAAAATCCATCTGGATCTGTGATTACAATTCCCAAGAATTGTTATTAATTTATGATTAAGAAATCCTAGCAATTAAGAAAGATTTCTCATATGCTATTGAAGTGGATCAGCATGGACATGGTGGGCTTCAAAGGACTGCTTGGAGATTTAAACCCTTTGCAATCCCAAGACCTGCAGGTTCTGCACTGCCCTCAATCTTCCACTGCCATCTCCTCACTCTGTCCTAGTTAGGGATTTTCCTCAGGGCTCAACATCTGCTGCAGGCTCTGAACCAAGACAGAGAGCTTCTCCCAGCCCTTCATTTGTAAATTCATTGCTACAGAAAATATAAACAACTTCAGGCCTCAGCCTTTGTCTGGGACCATCTTCTCACTCTTGGCAGTGGAGTCAAGAAGCTCAGATGTAAAAAAGAGAGAAATGTATGAAAGACAGGTAGATCCAGGTATACAAGAAGTGACATTCCTCTGTCAAGGGCTTTGGTGAGACAGAATTTGGCTCCTTGGGACCTTTATGAACAGTAGTGGAGCACACTGGAAAGGGCTGCATTCCTGTTTGGGAGAAAACTCCGTTTCTCTTAGTCTAAAGCATCCTGGCTAGAGCTGACACCTCACAATCAGCTGCTAGCAGGACCAGGATCTGTCAGGAAAAAACAGATGGTGGACAGACTCCTGGGATCAGCCAATCTACAGTCCCTCACCAGGTGAAGTCCCTGTCAGATTTCTTCCTCCTAAGCCCCTCTAGAAAGGGAGATGTGGGACAAGGGCCACGTGCTGCAGGGATGACAGTTCCCTGCCAGAGGGAGAACTGGGTGTGCTTGGCAGCTCTGTACTTACATTGGTGGTTTTCTTGTAATAGTCAATGTTGTGAACGTCTCTAGCGAGGCCAAAATCAGCTATTTTCATCACATTATCTTCAGTGACTAACACGTTCCTGGCTGCCAAGTCGCGATGAATGCACTGTGAAAGGTGAGCAAGCCAATAAATAAGGGCTCGTTAGCGGCTCGCGCCTGGAACCAGCAGCACCGTGTGGTTTATGAGCTGCCATTTCATTGACTCCCAGGCTCATAAAGCTGTGGGCACTGCTCGGCTCCTGGCTCTATGTGTCACCGCCCTGCCGTGCCTGCTCAGTGGGAACCACCTCTTAGCAACACCTAATCGGGGGCCTCGGAGCCGGCACGGCCACGCATGCTCCTTTTCTCTCCAGACGGGATGCACGGGTGAGAAAGCCAACTCCCCTCCTCTGTGGGCACCTACTGGGACGTGCAGCTGCCTTTCTGTGCTGCTCCCCCCAAGGAAGAGGAGTGCAGGGTAGTGTTTGAGGGGAAAGAGGTCTTCAAATTAAGGTATCCCAAATATACAGACTTACGGAGTGGTCTGGGTTGCTTGTGCGTTTGTAGGAATTTTGTGGGTGCTAATGGTCCTGCAGGTGACAGCTGCACAGCTGCATGGTTCAGGAATGCAGCCAGCATATGGGGCTGCATACTTTGCATATGGATGAAGCCTCCAGCTTCAAAACCCCAAGATACTTCACTCAGCAAAACTTGGCCTCTAAAGGGAGAAGCCTGCAATGTTTTGCCTGGGGTTGTCCCACACACAGAGCATTCCCTGCCTTTGAACACGTGGCTTTGACCGAGCCTTCTACCAAATGAGGTTTCTCAACTCACTTTCTGAGATGCCAAGTACTCCATGCCCCGTGCCACCTGGTAGGCGCAGGAAACCAGGTCCTTAAACGTCAGCTGCTCCTCGGGCAGCTTGCAGGTGTCAAAGGAATAATCCATGCCAGGGGGGCGACGTGCCCTGAGGTATTCCCGCAAGTTCCCCTTTGACGCGTATTCCACCAACACATAGAGTGGTCCTGCAAGGAAGAGCACATCAGCATCCAGCTGAGGAGGAGCTTACCCCCCAAGTCTCATCTGGGCCATTTTGGGCAGCCAGTGATTTATTACAAAGAAGGGACAGCCAAATCTGAGCCTCCCATGACTCTGTTAGCACTGGGCTGCTCTGCTACGTACCGTCCTGCGTGCAGGCACCGAGGAGGTTAATAATGTTTTTGTGCTTCCCGATCATTTTCATCATTTCCATCTCAGAGACCAGGTCAGAAAGGTCTTTATCTGTGGCATCATCTGGAGAAAGTAGAGGAGGAAAGCAAAAATATGTCAGGAAGAAAATAAGTGTTTAGGGGGTATAGTTGTAACTGCTGTGCAGCCATGTGGGGCTTTGATGGGGAAACAGTACTCAGAATATGGCTGTATTTGGCTTCATTCTACTTTGGGAAGAAGAATCAAAATAAAAACTTACTATCATGGAAACAAAAGAAGACAAATGAACAAGTAAGTGGAGGTAGATGTCCATATGGAAATGAATAATGCCTTTCATCTCCTGTTTCATCCTCACAAGTACTAAAGAACAAAAACTCACATTTTGGTACCTACTTTTCTGACAGTTTCTGTCCCTCATCTCTAGGGGCCAAGAGTTAATGATGGTAGAAGGTCAGGGCTGGGAGGGAATGTATTTTTTGGATGAAAAGTTGCAATTTCTCTGCAGAAATAGAAAATCCTATCTACAAAAGCAGAAAAATTGGGGGAAACCTCCCCAAAGGGATGTTTTGGTTTGGAAAGATGGAAATGTTCCTATTTCCAAAACCAGCTTCAGAAAGGACTGCAGGAAATGTAAATTAAACAAACCCATTTCTGATAAGAAATATTAAACTTTTTAAGAACATTCCCCCATGTAACCTCAAGCCCAGGCTGCTCACTGCCCTGCTTGCTCCAGGTGAACTCCTCAGCTGTTTGTGGTTACTGTGTCTGGGGGCAGGATGGGAGATGGAGACTTATCTAGAGGTGTCCACTGAATCCCCCATTTCTGGTCTCCCTTTAACCTCTCAGGTGTCTGGGATCAAGTTTCTTCAATGAAAAAGTTCCTCAGGAAGGAGTTTGTCAGCTGAAATTCTGCAAACTCCATTGAGGGTGCTGCACAAGCTTTTGGCAGAACAGGCAGTGCTGGTTAGGGGAGGAGTAAGGAGTGGGCTGATTCATGGAGCTGGCTAGAAGTGAAGGGGGGTTCCCCTTCTTGTCAGGGATGCTGTTACCCCTTGGCAGAGAACTGGGTTAATTCCCACTCCCTCTTCCTGATGGGATTTGCACTTTTGCCTGCTCTCCAAGGACAGCCCTCACCCCCAGGCTATGTGGGTAAAGGGGAGGAGAGGCTGCCACTGCTTTCTATTGTACCTAGTTTGTACAAAAGACTTAAAAGAGAGGCAAAGAGAGGAAATCCCAGCACAATATGCTGTTCTGTCCTCTGTGAATTCCCCATACCTTTTAACATCTTGACAGCAACTGTGATGGCCTTGTTTGGCTTGTCCTTATCAATCCCAATTGCTTCTGCCATCACCACTTGCCCAAAACACCCCTCGCCAAGCGGTTTCCCCAAGGTCAGGCTGGAGGGAGGAACAAACAGGTATGTTAGGGGGTCCTGGTGTGGGGACACTCCCAGCAGGCACAGAGATCCCAGCCTGTGGCTTTGACTGACCGAGAACGAGTCAATTCCCACTTGGGATCTGGAGGCAGCTCCAGCTCGGAAACGTTGGCCAGCATTGGCCCATCACTGGAGGAGAGGCGCGTGATCCGGACCAGGGGCGTGTTGGAATTCATGGAAGAGTTGGACTCCAGCGACACCTGCTTGGGTAGAGCAAATGAAGTGTTATTGCCAACTGTATCTCCAGGGCAGGCAGCACCCACAGATGGATCACTGGGGAGGTCTGAGCTCTCTTTGCCCATGGACAGATTTCTGGGAACATCTAACTGGGAAATGCCCCACCCTTGCAGAAATGCACTCGTTTATAGACACTTGTAGTCGTGTTTAGCAGGTGGAAAGGAGGGACAGGTCAGCCAGTGCCCCCCAGCATCAGGAGGTATAATCCATTCAGTTGTTCTGTTCCATCTCCACAGCCCATACAGGCTATGAATTGACTTCTCCCATCCTGGCACTGTCAATGCTCACCACGAGCTTGCAGCCAAAGCTTGAAATCTGTACCCCTCACTGTGGGGTTTCACATGGTGTCTTTTGCTCCTGCCCCTCTGCAATTTCATGCACTAGAACATCTCTAACTGCACAGAGAACCTTCTGCCACCTCCATGGAACAGCTTTGGGCTCACCAGGGACATCTGTGAAAGCAGGAATGAGCATAACCAGTGCTCTTTCTCCCCAAATCCCTGCTCCTCCAGGGAGCCTGGACTGGACTTCGCCTGTCAGATGTGTTTTCTGTGGCACTCACAGCTGCACTACCAGAACCTCCTGGGCAAGGTCAACAGCAGTGGGGCTGCTCATGAGCCAGAGCCAGCTGCCACCTCAGCCAAAGCTCCACTGGCATAGAAATAAATAAAAGGGGGTTACAGTTCTAGGCTGCAGCCAAATTATGTCCCTCTTGGGCAATGTTTTTCTGGTGGAGCTTCTCACCTAGAGAGAGAATTTTAAAGAGGAGGGAAACAAAAAAAAAAAAAAAAAAAAAAAAAAAGAGGGATACCATAGGGGGGAATAGGAATCTTGTATCTACTTTCTGTTACCTGTCTCTTCAGTGGGAATTTGGAGACTTTCTGAACAGTGGGGGTGTTCATGGCTTTTTTGTTTGGCATTTTCATCCTCCAGACAATCACCAAGACCAGCACCAGGAGAAGGAGGAAAAAGCCAGTGCCATAACTGAGAATGCCAGTGTACACTGAGCCCGAATCATCCATCTCCATGAGCTCCTCGGCTGCAGGGTGACAAGAGATGGCAGTCAGGACGGGGTGGGCAGCTGCCCAGACACAACTACACACATACAGCACAGAGAATTTGGGCAGGACTTGTTCAGCTACATTAATGTCAGTGACTTCAGTGAGGGGACTCTCCCAGGCCAGTGGTTTTCCACCTGCAGCTGTAGCTAAAACATTAGTTCAGTTTACCTTTTGGGGGTAATGTTACTTTGTGTTTTTAAGAGCCCCCAGCCCACAGATTGAAAACCACTGCTCTAGGCTGAAGGCATCTTCACACGTCTGTGCTGTCCCTCTGACCCAGATCTTGCTCTCTCCACACATCCACACATTGTGGCTGGATGCCTTGGATGTGCAGGACTGGGATTTGCTGCACTTTGCTGATTCAGATTCTCCAGCAAACATTTCCACCAGCCCAGTGCCTGCCCTGAGGGACCAAGGGGCTTGAACAGCACCCAGCAGTAAGGCATCACACAGGGAAGAAGTCTCAAGAGAAAAATCTGCTCAATTATTTAATAAAAACTTAGTTCTGCAGGGAAGAGGAAGGTTCATCCCAGAGAGGTGGGATAGCCAGGAGGGTGATGGCATGAGCCCATCAGCAGTGGCTACCTGCTTGCAAGACTTCTTAGAGACCAGCAAAGGTCAGCTGTGTTTTTCCCCTTGTTCCTTTCAGGACAGGCATGTCAACCAGAGGAAGGAGCCATGGTGGGACTGATTTTCTGTCCCCCAAAGGTGTGTTGCCATCAGAGGGACAGTCAGCAGTGGGAAGCTTTATAATGAAGTCATGCTGGTGTGGTAGCTCAGTAATGGATCGTGCCCATTGCTGAGCAGACCCCTCAGCAAGCAGCAGGAGCCTTTCCCTGGCAGCAGCAGGCTCTGTTTCAAGTACTTGGTGGCAGTGCCCAGGAGGACAGGAGAAAGGGCTGTCGGTGACACTGGGGGCTGCTCCAGCCTGGGTGCCAGCTGTGAAGGGCCTGATCCTGCCAAATGGCCATCTCCCACAAGACAGGAGTACCAGATCTCCTGGGATCAGGCACTGTGGTCAGTGCTGCAGCTCTGCTGCCTTGGCTCACACTGCCTTGCCCTCTGCTCCCCGTCTCTCCTCCTGGAGCATGGACAGGGCATTAGAAGCTGATTCCCCAGATGGGCTCTATCCTGCACCCTCTCTGTGGGGGCCTGCTGCTGCACAGACGGCTGTCCTTCGCCGCGTCTGACTTCAAAATAAAGTTCTACTTGAAGATTTTTGGTTGGTTTCCTCCTGCTTATTTTTTGCTTAAATAAGAAGTGTGAATTCATAAACTAGAAAAGCAGAGTATGAGTCGGAGGAAACAATATTGTGACATTCTGAAAATAACAGAGACATTAGTCTTCTAACCAAAGGAAATGTTTTCTCATCCGGTGGATGTCAGAAACAGAAACAGGGTCAGATCAACTATTACAGAGCTGGCAAATAAGCAGGAAAGATCAGCAGATCCCACCGGCAGCAGGGCTGGGCGTGGAGGAGACCTTCATAAGCGCCAGTAAAAGTGGTTACATCCAAATCACCCGCACAGATAAAGTCAAGATTAGAAATGCCAAAGTTTCCAGTTCCTAAACACATCCTGAGATGGATGCATTGTGAGATGGACCCAAATGTGGTCTATGACTGTGTGAATCAAAGTGGGCTCTTTAAGATCCTGGGTGCCTTTTCAGTAAGGGTGTATTGAGCATACTCGAGGTTTGCTTCTGCACTGTCTGCAAGGCACAGCTCATATGAGATTCCATATGAATATTGCTGGTACTTCCCTGGACCATGCTCAAGCCTGCCCTGCAGCCAGACAGAGGCAGATTCAGCAGGTGAGGGGGCAGCACAGCCTCACTCCCCCTTCTGCAGATGAGATCTCTCTGTTGCACATTCAGTGCTGGCTTCATTGTCAATAAGAGCTTTGCACATGAAAGGACCACAAAATTGAGGTCACTCTGGCCTCAGGTTTCAAGCCCACTGCAGCTTTCATCGATCCCAGCTGGAGCAGGCAGCATGCAATGCCCCTGGGAGCCAGGACTCCTGTGCTCTGCCTACAGATGACTCTCCTTGACCTTCTGTTTGAGATCGCTATCTTGGCCTGCTCATCCGTGAAGTGGAAATAATGCTACAGGCAGGGAAGGGTGTACTCACACCAGACACTTATGCATCTAATTTTAGGTTAAGATATGAGGTCAGACAGAAAGGATCCTTCATAAGATGATCCACAGTTCATGTCCAATTTAGGTGCCCTGAATCATCTGATGGGGAGGTTTTCTTCTCCCACTGTCAGTGTAAGAAGACAAAGCTCCTTATTTTGGCACTTAACTGTCCTAACAAAGAGGCTGTGAATACCTCTCTGTTACTAGAGAAAAAAAGAGATTCTGTATATTTTACTGTACCATTACTGCAATCATTTAAATTTTGAGATGGAATGCAGAGTCAGCTGCAAGTATGCAACAGGGGTCTGCAGCAAATCCCAGAGAAGAGGCCTCCCTGGAAAACACCCCTGCTCCAAGCGAGGGGCGGTCTCCGGGAACTTGGCATTTCTAAAGCAAAACATCGAGGCATCCTGGAGAGGGAAGGAGAGGCCAGCACAGAAGGAAATACCTGGTAGCACCGTCAGCCAAGCAGAGTGATGTGAGAACCCAATAGAATTCCCTGCGAGACAAGTATATTCCCCAGCATCCTCAAAAGTAACATTTCGCAAGTACAGAATCTCTAGCTCCTTATCCGTTGTGTTAACACCTGCCGTCTACGGGGAAAAAAAACACACACATATAGAAAGAGGGAAAACAGAGAATAAGCCACATTCCCAGCAAGTGTGAGGACACCACAGGCAAATTTCAAAAGCAGATTAAGGGTTTTTTTTTAACTTTTATTTTCCAATGGCCCATCTTCCACATTTATTTATTCATTCCCCTCTGCAACCTGTAGTCAAAAGCAAAAAAAAAAAAAAAAGTTCCCTTCACCAGGTTCTTACTCTGTCCCACTAAAGAAGCATGCAAGCAAAAGCATCCAAATGAAAAATTGCCCCCACAATATGACTGACTTTGGGTTAGTGAGGTGAGTACGGGGGTGGGGAAAGAGATGGGAAATGAGGAAAGTCAGAAAGAAAGGGGAAAGGAGGGGAGATGTAGTGGGGAAAGATTCAAGTGCTGATCAGAGGAATATACAAATACTATGGTTCATGAGTTCATTGAAAAATATAGAATTCTAGAATTTTTTAGAATTTCTTCCGTGGGCATCTCAAAGCCATATATTGATTACACAGACCTTGACACTGCAGTAGAAATCTGGCTGATAACCAGAGGGTGCCTGTAAGGAACTCTCCTGCAGTGGCACCAAATAACACAGCAGTCAAACCCTCTAGGTTGGAGTCAAACCCATGAGACTGGTTCTCCTCTCTAGTTAATATGTTTGCTTGCATGAGCCAATGTTGATATTTATTTCTCCATTACTTCTCCAAGGGACAGAACTGAATAATTCAGTTTTGTAGGTGAAATACTCAAAACAGTTTGGTTTTCCAGAGCTTGGAATGTCATAGGTCATTAACATGCAATTCTGTTATCAGCACTCAATTGTAAGGAAAGGAAACAAAAGGAATAAAAGTATGAAGAGAGTTGATAGCAAAATTTGACAGTCATTTTATTGTGGGAATTTTTCCATGGCAATTGCTGTATAGGCGTTACAGTCTTGTTAAAAAAAAAATTAGCAAGAAAATAAGATAAAGCCATTCAGCATCAGTTGACAGGGTATAATACAAAATGAATAGTAATTTTAATCACTAGATTCTTAAAAATGTTACAGCTCATTCTTGCAGTTGCCAGGGCCTTGGGACAGAGTCTGTAGTTTACCTGGTTTTGGTTTGCGAATGTGGAGCCAAAATGGCTTTTCGGCTATGCCTACGAAATTGTTGGCTCTACACAGATATTCTCCTTCATCTTGTTCTGTCACATTGAACAGATTTAGGTTAGCATCGGCTTCAGCTTTTTGACTGATCCAAGACTGCAGGAATAGACAGAAACCTGAACTTCAGTAAACCAAACAATAGCTCCATGGCACCTACATCAGCTAGGATTGACTGTGCACGGCTGTGGTGACATCCCCAGCTCACCCTGTGGTGAGACACCTAACCCAGGACCTGGGTGGTGAAGAGAAGTTGCCTTTGGGCCCCAAATCACGTGCAGGTGAGCTCCCTTCCCTTCGTACATGCGATTTCTTTTTTCAAACAGAACACTTTGCCCCTTCTCCTTCTGACAGCAGCCAAAGGCTCTACGGTTTCTTCGTAACTCCGCAGACAGGAGCACCAGAGAAAGGGCTTAAGTAGAGATTTGTGTTTGCAACCCGGCTCAGCAAATACTGTTTCAATTATCAGATTCCAAAATAGAATTTGGAAACAAAATATAAGCAGTGGCGGTCTGAAACTCGCTGCTGACTTTGCCTTTCAGAAATTAGCTGTAATTTTTTCCACTGCTTATAGAAGCCTCTTCTTTACTAAATAAAGTGGTGTATATAAATCAAACAAACTTCAGACTTTTAAGCAATGGGTTTATTTCTCTTCTTCTATGCTGCCACAACAGCACATCAGCTTTTTCCCTAAACACTAAACAGTTGTTTTTATTTTGGCTGAAAATGCATAACTGTTTTAAGTGGCCTCAGAAGAAGCTTCAGTGCTAGAAATGAAAATAAAGCAATTCTCTTCTCTGTTTTGGTCTTACATGCTCCAGCCTGGTCGTGATGCCTTCCATTTCCAAGCCTGATCCTGCCAATATGACTTGCAGCTCATTAAAATCATCAGGGCAGCCAGCTCTGAATAGGTTATTAGGAACTGGAGCAGAGAGGAGCCCCAGTGTCCATGTCTGATGACAAACACCACCAGTTTTGACCTGAGCTCATCTCTAAGGCTTACGTGCAAGTCTGTCTGCCCTGACTAGTGGGGAAACGTGCCTGCCTGCTGTTGCTGCCTTGTTTATAATTAAACCGGGCATGTTTCAATGCAGAATGTACAATTTAGCCTTTGACAAAGCTTGGGCACAGTGTTGCCAGCCCCGCTCCCCCCCTCCCTCAACTGGAATGCATTTAGGGCTCTTCTGCAAAGAAAAGGGGGTTTTCTTTGCTGACAAATTAGCCCAGGCTTTCAGAAACTGATGCAGGTGATGGCTTGGTTTTGTCAGGCTGTTTAAAAAACGGTTTGAAAGTACAGCATTCAACTTATCCATCTGGACTTGGTGGGGTTTGACACCCATCCCCCCCCTTTAGATGTGGGGGGGGGGGAATTTCATATGCTGGGCACCTCTCTGTCTCCCTTGCTGTGATGGAGACTGAGCTATTCCCCGTACTTAGACTGCCCCACAGCAGCTCCTACACTACACAAAATCTCCTGAAAGCAGGAGGGAAGGGCAGGCTGATAAAAAAAGCCTTATCTCCCTGCAGGCAGCACAGCATGGGTCAGGAGAGAGCAGTTCTGTGGGCAGGGGGGCTGTTAACAGCACCCTGCTCCTGCCAGGATGCTGGGGCAGGCAGCATGAGGGAAACAAGTCCATAAAGCCAACAGACCGGCCCCGAGACGACAGCAAGATCATTTTATCAGATCTTTACTTGTAAAAAAAACAAGCACACCACATCTCAAAAGGGAAAGAAAAAAGAAAATCCCTGCAAAGCTGGGCCTGACACAGCTCTGTGGAGGCCCAGTACTGGCGCACAAAAGATGCATCCCAAAATGGAAATGCTCCGTGCCCCAGCGCTGATGCCGGCCTTAATACAATTCAAAGCATTCCTGATTAACCAGAAGTAGTAAATAGACGTGTGCTGCTCCTATTCAGCAAAAAAACATAAAACCAAACAAAACTTGTGCTTTCAAACGCCCGCCTGTGCTCCCCTTCGAGGAATGCGGAGCCTTTGCCGTCCACAGAAGAGAAGGTATTTGGCAATTCTAATTACCTACCCACCCCGGTGCCGCTCCAACTTAATTTTAAAACACTATTTATACAGACTATTTATATGTTCTTTGCCACAGCAAAATGGGGGCTTGTGCTTGTGACACAAGGCACTGTTCGCAGCCGCCCTGCAAACTTCCAAAAGGTAGCACTTTATCCCACGGGGACCACACACGGAGCTCGGAGACTATATGAGATGGCATGTGACACAACCAGCTATTCAGAGCCTGGTACTGGGCTGTGAAACCAGGGGGAAATTCAAATATGCATAATTCAAACACATTTGGAGAGGTGGGGAGAAATAAGAAGTCTTCTGAACTCGCGAGAAGCACGTGTTGCCAGTCCTGAAGAACTGTCTCCAACCATCTCTTCCAACCAATCTGTTATTTCAATCTGTGTAATTATTTCCAGGGTCTCTGGCTTTTATTATAATGTATCTGGCTGCATTACAGTTTTGTAGATACTGTCTGATAAGTGGTGGTTGCTGTTTTTTAAACTTCACACCAAAAAAAAAAGGGTGTGTGCAGCAGGATGCACACAGGGAATGTCCACGCACAGGACAGCCTCAGCTTGAAGCCCCAGAGACAAAATCTGCTTTCAGCACTAACTGCAGAGCCAGAAAAACTCCATTTGGCCATATATTTTTTAATAAACACCACCACATGATGCCTTTAACTATTTTTTTAAAGTATTTTAGAAGTCAAATGTGCTCCTTACTCCATATTCCCAACTTTATATTTACATTAGTTGATGGGAACCAAATCCTCTGGCTTTTTTATGGCTGTAATCTGAAAGCTGCCTTTCAAGAAAGCATTTTAGCCAAGTAAAGTCTTACTATGTACTTTCTGCTCAATTAAAAAAAAAAAAAAAAGGCTTTTCTGAGCATTGGTAATAGCAATGTTCACAAATTTAGTGGCTGGAACAAGATTATGTTGGCTGTCAGGTGCTGGTAGTTCAGCATTATTTGGTATGTGCACACTGCAATGTGCTTACTTGGAAAAGGAAGAATGTGTTTTAGTTGGGAGGCTTTTGTTTTAATAAACCCTGAAAATACCTCCATTGAAGCTGTAAAAAAAAAAAGGGTTTTTTTACAATTTTAGGTCAAATGCAATCTGACAGCTCTTTCATTATGCTGCATTTCTCATCATTGCCTCAGCTCTTACAACTTTGCTTATGTGTGCCACCACAGTAGTAGTGTTATCTCTGGCAAACAGAAGTTTGGAGCATTGATTTCAGGACATTTTTGCTGTATCCCCTCCAAAAAGCAGAGTATTCCATTGGGCAAGGAAGGGCTGCCCTGAGGGTGAGAAGGAGGAACATGTACCAACCTTGAGCACTGTGACATACGGGGTCCCATCGGGTCCATATTTGCTGCCATTGACTTCCACGTGTTTCAGCCACTGGATGTGAGGCTGGGCATCGCTGTAGACCTTGCAGTGAAACTCCACATTGCTCCCTACCACCACAGTCTGGTTGGCAGGGAGCCCTGCCTGCAGGATTGGTCGGTGGGGGGATCTTTCTGAAAAACAGAAAAGAGAAGGAATCCTAATTTATTTGTCTTACTTTTCCCCCACAAGTATTTTTCCTCTGAAACATTCATCTTCTGGCTTTTCAGGGAGACTCTGTTTGTCCCTCACAGGTGTCCTGGTCACTGCTCTACCCAGGGCTTCTCAAACCAGACAGGGAAGAACCACCTGGGAAGGGAGGAGGCATTTCAGCCCTGCCACTCCTTCTCTGGGCCCTCTGCAGACCCATTAAGTAATTTACTGATCACAGATGTGAGCCTTTTTTGGCCAAAAAGCAGCTTGTTGTTGGTTTTAGAAGACACATGATCCAACACTTTGGGAAAGAAACCAAGCTCCTGCTTCCGATATCCTATCACGCCGCTATTCAACACGGCCACAGATGAGCTGCTGAGGGGAAACAGTGAAATCTCACCTAATACATCAAGCTGGTACGTGTGCCTGATGTTGCCATATTTGTTCTCCACGACACAGGTGTAATTCCCTCGGTCTGACGGCACAACGCTCTCCATCACCAGGCTCCACTGCTGGTGTCGCAACTAGAAGAAGAAATCAAACCATCAAGCTTGTGGTCAAGCACCATCATCACCAGGCCTTTCAAACCAGTGATCACTGAGCTTCCACACACTTGGACCCTGGAGGAAGCCTGAACATCCCAAGGAACCGTTTACAAGGGTCATTAAAGTCTTAATGAGAAAAGGCATTAAGACCAATGCAAAAATGATGCAACACAATGTAACACACTGAGATTTCGATGGGGACTTTTATATCTTTCCACGGTAATCACAATAACCAAGCCAGCTGACAGCTGAATGTGGCACCTCTCATTAGGATAATCACTTCAGTAGACATCACATAGGATCTATACTTTATGTATTTTATATATTTTAATATTCTGATCTATATTTTAAAATGTGTGCACTATGGAGGCAACAGGTTATGGCATCTGTCTGAACAGAAACAGGTTTCTCCAAATGAGTTAGTCCCCTAAAGTCCCTCCAAAAGACAGGAGCAAACATGTCCAGCCTCAAATCTGGTCCCTGGGATGCTTGGTCAGCCCTCCTATTTTGGCACTGACTTTTATACTAGTTGGTTTTCTGGATGTGGCTCATGTCCAGAGCTGATGGTGGTTCAGCAGCAGTAGGGAAAGCACAACTCCACCCTGACCTGCTGCCCTGTGATCTCAGCTAGAACGTTTGTTTCTAATGATTATAAAGGAAATAATGGATATGGAAAGCAAATCTTGAATTAATACAGAAAGCAACCAACAGTAACAAAGATGACTTCAGGGTGCATAGGATATGAAAGCTCTCCAAATATCTGGATATTAATTTGATGCCTTCTTCCACCCAAAGCAGAACATTTAACTTTATTAAACATTTTGAAGGTGACCCCAAGGACACAGAAGCAGGAGATTTACAATAATGCTGCACTATAGAATGTCAAGGGCTGACGGAAAAAACAAGGATGTAATTGCTCCTGAACATTTCTTGCTGCAGCAGGTGAACTCAAATATGAAGTCATTTAACCTCTTTTGCTACACATAAATTGCATCCACATGCTTTCCGTAAAAGGGCCAAGTTGCAATCAAAGCCAGGACTTTGCAAAGGGCAGGTTTAAAACCATAGGACTAGACAGCTTAGTTGCAAGATAAGCAAGCAAATGTCATTTTAACAATTTGTAGACCTCTGCAGCCCTGAAAACAGCACTGCTGAGCACCTCATTTTTGAGAGAACACTGAATATGGCATTTCTTTTCATTTCAGAGTACCGGTAACAGGAGGCTGTGACCAAACATTCTGTGCAGACATCTCAGCTGTGGCAGACGTGTGGTCAGCTCTGACTGCACCTCTGCCCACCCAGGACAGCACAAAAGGAGGGGGTCAGTGAAGGAGCAGAACCAACACTTTACCTTTGCAAATCAACATCCCCCTTGCTGCATCTCTGTAACCGTGTGGCAATTACAGGGTAAGAGAAGCTCTAAGAACAGAGAGCCTGGACCCCGAGCCCGCAGCTGAACACACCAGACTGTCACGGAAGTTTCAATGCAAATTTGTGGCTGCTCAGTGGCTCATTTCCATACTGGCTTGTCTCATAGTTGTGTCTAAAGGCTTCTTTAAATCTGCTTTTCAGCATTGCAAAACGTTTGCATCTGGAACCCCTAGGAGCTACTCCAAGGAAATGGGGCTCCGGACACATGAATGACTCCCTAGTCTGACCTATATTCTAAAACCAGGTCCAAATTAGGTGTTTTACCAAGGATGTACTTTCAAAGAATTTCTCTTTGTCAGGTTTGTGATGGGAACTTTGGACTCTGAATAAAGAACCTGGGGGGCACAGACTCACGGGGCAGAACTTGTTTGGAAACTTAGGAAGACACTTTTAGTTTTGAAAACCTTTGGCAAAAGATAATAATTCTCATGTTAGGATAGTCACTGCACTTGATAAAACACTAGAAACATGAAGTGACTTAGTGCAGGCATTAATCAAGTGGGTGAGATACTGGAAATCCCTCTGGTTTATTTGGTGTTGTCATTCTTGGCTCCTTGTGAAACAAACATTTACAGACACACTTGGAACCTCGTGTTTGCCAGACTGGTATGCAAGTCAGTGCAATGGTCTGGGGAAGGGATAATCCTCCATCTCCCCTCCCCCTCAATCTTCCCTTCTAAGGTCATTTAACACACACACAGGCTTACGATATTAGAGATTCCAACACGGATTTAACCATTAATGCTCTTTGGGAAATTTCATATGATAAGTCATATGAATTTCTTTTCTTTACCAGTCAAGGACAAACTGTAACAAAATCAGGTTAGCCCTGCCCATCATGTTTTCAACACTCACCCTTCCCTCTTGCAGGCTTTACACTGGGCAGTCACATGTGTCTAAATGCCATGTGCAAGGGGCAGATGTGGAAGAGTGGTCAGCTTTCATTTGCTGGTAACAGACTTCTCACAATCAACACTTAAAACTCTTTCACACGCTGACAACAAATGAGAACATTCCCAGCTCAAGGATTTCTGGGTTATGACCAGATCTCGAGATGAAGCAAGCCAACCAAACTCTGTCAGATCTGGATCTTGCTCATTCTTTTCAAGCTGCCTAATCCTGTTATGAAGTTAAGTTGTAACAGGGAATTTAAATCTTAAATACATGAGATACTGAGCAGGTTTGCAATCTCCTTTCCAGGTTCAAATCTCAGCTGATATCTATTAGTGTATTTATACTGGATGAGATTTACACTAGATTACTTACATCTACCTATGGCTCATGACCAAAAGCAAGCAAATAAAGGAAGGAAAATTACAGAGAAAGATGTCTTTATATCAAGAATAGGACAAAGAACTACACCTAGACAGACAGAGAGCTTAAACCAATTTTCCTGTAATTGTCCTGACATTGCCTTCAATAGCTCTTTTAAGCACTGACTTGTTGCTGGAAGGTGCCCCCAGAGAAACAAGGTGCCCCCAAAGACTCACTACCGTGTTTCAGAGGATGAAACGTGTCAATTTAAACTCAAGGATAGATTAAAACTACTGGAAAGTGGGTAGGGGAATTGCTTTCAGCTTCAGATTTTTTTTTTTCCGCAGGCATAATTTAGTGCAGCTGATGTGACACAGTTAAGTAAAAAGCTGTTGGAACAGTGCATGCAAGCCTGAAAACACTTCAGGATGATCCTTACAGCTTGCAATTAGTAAAAGATGCTCGTGCTTTGTGAATGTCATCTGCTGAAGAGCAGTTAATCCGCAGGAGTTGCCTCCCCACTTCTTTACCCTCCATGGCCTTTCAGAAGATCCAAACCTGAACGTGTTCTCAGCCTCATCCAGGCTGGAGCAGGCACAGGACTGAGGAAGGAGCTTTAAAGGCTTCAGCTGAAGCCATCACAAAAGGCTCTTTCAGGAACAGGTCTGAGCTAACAGGAAAGAAACAGCCCAAAACTGTGGGCAGGGAAGACTTTTTTTGAATCCTTCTCTGGTTTCTGGAGCATGGCATGCTTTGCATGCCCAGGCCCCTTTCAAAACACTACGGATGTGGCAGGCATCAGCACACAGCTATTCTGAGCACTGATGAAGGTGCCTTCCTACAAGGCACCTTCCCTCCTTAGCAGCAGCCCAGGGATATGTCAGGGCTGGCAGAGTGCAGGCAAAAGTTGCTGCTCAAGAGTCCTTCCTGCTATGATGATTTTGTTATAATCAGCTGCAGCAGTTTTATTGTCCCCAAATAAAACCAGAAAAAAAGAGTCTGACTGTGACCTCAAGGGGACAAAGTAATAACAACAGCAGCAAAATCTTAGAGAAGTTGATTTTCCTTTTAAAATCCTGCCATAATTCATCATATAAAGTAGCACAGAGACTTTTGGCTAATTAAATAATTTGACTGCAGTGGAGTTTTGTGTCCCTGAGCTCTATCTGTGAACATGAGCCAGAGCATTTTCCAGAACATCCCATGGTAGAAAGGAAGCAGGGAGAAGAAAGCAGCCAAGGAACAGATGCTATTACTCTGGCTATAAGGGAATCCAACACTTGACCAAGGGTCAGTGATTTATACCACAAGAATGTTAATGACTACCAGCATGATGATCCAGCTCTTTGGTGAGGTCTTTCCTATACCTTCAAAGGACACTGAATAGGTTTTCTCTGAGAGCTGGGAGCAGCTATGGCTTAGTCCAACACATCTCAATGCACTGGGCTCATCTCCAGAAATAAGGACAGAAGTTTCAGCCACTGCTTTTTCATTCTTGTTCACAAAGCAACCATAAACCCAGCCCCATTTTCACCTACTCCCTGAATGACCACTAAAGACAAACTCAGAGGAAATTAGCCTTTGATCCCAAAGGACAGCAGTCCTTTTTAACACTTTGGTGCCAAGCAACTCCTAAGAGTGCAAGAACTGCCTTAACTCCTACACAGTCAGGACAGCGCTCTTAAAACAATCCATGTTAAATCACTGTGCAAAATAATTTTCTAGTCGGTAGAAATTATAAAACCTGAGATCCAAACCAAGACCTTACCTTAATGCCCCCAATCCTGTGCTCCCCTTTGAACTCCTTGCCGTTTTTCAGCCAGTAGATGGAAGGAGTTGGGTTTCCCCCCGCCGGACATCGGAAGCGAACGGTGTTGGCGGCAGGAACTGCCAGAAGCTTCTTCTCCATCTTATCTGGCCGGGTCCAGAAGGGGACACCTGAGAAAGGAAAAACCAAGCTGAACAGGCCCCCTTCTGCTGCAGAGTGTATCAGCTGGTGAGCAGATGCATTTGAGGAGTCTTTGGCATGTGCAGATTGACAGTTAAATTGCTACCTGCTGCAGTTAAGATAAATGACACAGAAACGCTTTCCAGCTAAATGACTCTCGTAGACTCAGAGAGGGTGTTTGCATTTCAGTTTTGTGATGAAAGGTTCATGACCAGGTTCTTGTCTTGGTAATGCCAGTATAAATCTAAAGTGGCTGCTTTTAAATCAACAAGTAGAGTTATCCCAGATCAGGATGAGAATCTGGCCTCAGCGTGTAAAAAGATACAGATGTACCTTTGGGACATTAGTGGCCAAGAAGCTGTTCATACAGAAAGATGTTAGAACTGTAAAAGAATGTTGATGGGCCAGCAAGGGAGCAGAGAAAAAGTATGAGCTGAGAGCACTGGAAAATGTTCCTTCTCAGTGAGTACAAATGTAGTGTAGCCTCCTTAAGGGAAGGGAAAAAAAACCATGCCAGTGCCAAACTGGTTTATCATGTTTATGTTCTTTAAGTACAAGTGATTTTAGTTTTAAAGATTCACGTTACCTTTGAACAGGAATAAATTTTAGAACACCAGTGTTAGCATGAGATACTTTTTATAATCTGCCTCAAGTACAGTTCCTTGGCTGTGTTACAAACATTACATATTAACTCCAAATTAAGGCAGCAGCAGCGGCAAACTCATTATACTGGGAAGAAAGAAAAAGGTTTTAAAAAAAGCCTCCCAAGCTTTCATTTCTGCTTAAGGAAACGCTGCAGAGCTGCACATGCTGTATTTCTCCTGCCACACCAGGGCCATATCCAGCCCCCCAGATCTGTGCTCTGCCCCAAGGCCACAGGGAGATAGGGGCAGGCAGTGTCTGGGCTGCAAAACAGTGAGAAGGAAGGCAAGGAGTGTAAATGGCATCTCCTCCAGTTGGGTAGGAAAACCTCACAGACATGGAGCACCAGCTGCAGAGGAATGTGCGCTTCTGGCCAAGACAAACTGAAGGCACTGGTCCTCCAAGAACTGCCTTGGAGAACACGATGGCCACCAAAGCTGTTGGGAAAGCCCTGCTGCTGGCCTCTCCTGCAGTGGTGACAAAGCTCAGAAACACCACCCAGCACCACAGCCCCACCTCAGTGCTACCCTGCAGCCCCTGTAATCCCCTTCCCCTTAATGACAAAGGTGTACAAAGTTTTCACTCTTGTTGCATCCCTTTGAGATGCATGGGAGCTGCTCCCTTTCTCCAGCACTCCTTAGCCCATGCTAAGATTCAATGCTGGTGCAGAGGCATTTGGCTGCACGACACCCATCCCATTGCAATTCCAGGTAAGTTAGTGATAGACTCCACCTTGGTCTAAGTCCCTCGTGCCCCCCATGCAGGCTCCCTGCTGCATTACAGCTCCAAGGATATTGCAGAAAAGATCATACAGCTCAGCCAAGGCAATCCATGCACCCACTGGTTTTTAGCACCTGCCAACACTCTCCTTATGTTTCCCCCTCCTTGCAAAGCCCATGAGGAACTGGATGTCAGGAGCTCCATCCAGGATGCCCCTCCATGTGCTAGGGACAGCCCTGCTGGGCACATCTCATGTCCCATCTGCTTTCCCACCTCTGCAGTGGGATGGCTGGATGTAGGTGCCTCAGTAATGCCATGCCAGGGAGGGAAATCCAGCACTGAGTGTTTGCATCTGCCCTCAGCCTGCCTTGCACAATGGTGTGATGCCTATCAGAGTCAGCCCCACGTATCAGAGGGATCTCTGCTCACCCATCCCGCGTACGCCTCATTTTTCAAATAACGAAACTGCTTAGGGCCCTTTCCTTGCCAGGATAGCACTGGATCCAGCAGGAGTATGGCTGGCACAAACATCAGCAAAAGGAGGAATCCCCACAATTCCCATGGTCCTGGAAAATCCCAGCTACAAACTCTGCTGTGAACACACATCCAGGAGGCCTGAAATACTACATGATAAAAATGAACTAAAATGGGACATCACGTAGCCACCTACCATTCCAAATGGTAGAACCGCACAAAAATGGGGAATATTCCAAAAAAAACGTTAGAAGAGTGGGTGCAACTGCTACAGGTCTTGATGGTAAAAGGATGATGATGTTATAGCATGAAGGAAGGGCAGAAACCAAACAAAGACTGGGGAAATCCGCAGGCAGCAGCAGGGGAGTGAATGCAGAGGACACTTGGGGTGGTGTTGGGAAGGCTGGGGAGGAGAGGGCTCCAGAAACCATGCCAGGAGATGTCTGGTCCTTGGTTACTGAAGCTTGGGCCATTTCCTGGCCAAATGCTTCCTTTTGGCAATGCAGCCTGCATTTCTGGGGATGTTTCAAGAGGTTAACACAGGTACAGGGGAGAGGTATGGCAAAGGCCAGGAATGGATGGAAAAGTTCCCTTTTGCCACTGCCATGGAGGGCAGCCAGATAACCTGCTGTTCATGTTTGATTAACATATCTGCCCACAATAAATCCCATTTTATGGTGTTGGTGACAATCATCTAGGCACTGAGGTGTCATTAGATCACATAGTCAAGACCAGGCTCCTCCTTTTGCTTTTTGGGGCTCTTCCCTTTTATACAACACGTTCATGTACTGCAGGGTGACATTTTATCCCTCAAAAGATGAGTTTGAATCTCAGAGGAGATCCATCAATCCATTGGCTGCAACAGCTGTCACTGAAGCCAAGGGGGATTTTACTATCAGACATCAGAGAGCAGCAAGATGGAGCCCAGGAAAGTTTCCAGCTGGGGATATTCTCCATATGGTGCAAAGGCAGGATTCGCTCCTGCCTCCTGCAATTAGACACGACTTCTTCCCTGAGTGCCTTCCCTCATTTGGGTGCTCTTCTGTGAGATTCAGAGCTTGCCAGGGCTGGGCACCCCTGGATTATTGTGCCAAGACTCAAACAGGGCATTGCTCTCAAGTCAAACTGGAACTGGAAGAAAGCATCTACACATTGAAAACAGTGCCTTTGTTCTCACTTGCAGGAGCAGTGAACAAAACATCCCTGCTTCTGCTTTGCTCTGCCCTCCGAGTCCTTTCATTACCACTTTTTAAGGGGCTGAAAATGTTGCTAACTCTTCTTTTCAAGTAAAGCTTGCAAAGTTCCAGAGAGTTTTGGGAGCGGGAAAAGAGGAAGGATGAAAGACAGGAAAATTTTCTAGACCAGCTCTCTCTAAATTAATTACCAGCAATGGTTTTGCATGTGCAGGTGTAGAGAAAAAAGAGAGATCCACAAGCATTATCAGCAGCCCTTTCCCATCATCAAACACTAAGCCTGACGGTCCGTTTTGTTCGTCAAAGACATTGGCCACCCATCCAACTGGAATGACCAATTAAAAAAAACCTGAGAGCAATACTTGGAATAATTAATACAGCCAAGCGCTCATTTAGCAATTAGGAGCTGCCACCAAATTCTGTGGCAGACAGAATCAACCCTAATTGTGTAATTTCCCCAGCTGACGCCTCCGAGGACAGAGCCAGATTTAATTGGAGATTATGGGGGCTCTTTGAAGGTGCTGGGGCTGCGCAGCGGGGGCTCCAAACAAACAGATACAAGAGGGGTAGGGAGCACTGGGGCAGAAGCTCAGTGTGTGAAAAGGGAGTTTTGTTTTTGTTTTGGGGCCAGCAAAAACAGCTGTAGAGAACAGAGGTATTAGAAAGCCTCTTTCTGCAAAGGCGGATCACGGTTGGTGACAAGGCTGCAACCAACGAGCTGATTTGAAGCTGCTGAAGCCTCTCCTTATTCTTGTCTGCCACCCATCCCCAAGGGATGCACTTTCTGTACTGCCCTTCAGAGAGGAAGCTGAGAGTGAGCAGAGCAGGGCACTCCACGTGGAATTTGGTATTTCCAACCCTTAAAATTAACTAGACTGGCTTCAAACTCATGATGCTATTGGAAGCAGCTTTCCAAGCTCTCCACTATATGAGGATGAGAAACTCTGTTGAGTAACGCAATTAAGCCAGAAAAGTAACTTATCATCACAAGGGCCCAGGACAAAAAGATTTTATTCAGTGATATGCAGTGCAGCAACACTCAGTGAGCCACTCCAGGATGGACTGCCTCCCTCTGAATATGAAGCACTATCAGTTATACTGACTAGATACCTTTAAGGTCCCTTCCAACCCTAACCATCCTATGAGTCTGTGGTATTCTTTTGCATGAAAGCATTTTTTGCCTCTCCTCCTCTAACTCCTGACCACAGCTGTGTCTGATGGCCGAGCAGGGGCTCGTACACCCCACAGAACATGGCACTGGCTACCTCCCTACTGCCTGGGATGGTCCTTCAGCCCCTGTTCCTGGGGGAATGTCCTGACAGTGGTGGTACCAGGCTTAACAACACAGCTCCCCAGACTCAGGAGACCTCTGAGGGTTAAGTGGAGGATCTGACATCAAAGAAAGCAACACAGAGCACACCCATGTAATGAAATGCCGTGAGATTTCGCCGCACTGACACATTAAGTTAATCAACCATTTTTAAAGCAGAAGAGAATCCAGCTTTTTTTAACGAGACTTTTAAGCAAAGCCAGCCGTTACCTTCAGGTCTAAAAACAGAGCCTCAAAGTCAAGAAGACCCAGAAAACAGGCTATAAATACATGTGGTGAAACGTGTTTTCCTTTTTCAGTGGAGAAAAACGTCTTTCTGTACCATAAGCCAGCTGATGTTTTGTGATACCTGTTGCTAAGAGATTGAGTTCTCTATAAACCACATTAAAAACGTACAGAACGATCAGTTGTGCTCATCAGAAGCTGCTCTGAAGCAGGAAAAAATCCTGACCAAACCAGACCTTCCCTGTGTCTGTACCATTCTTCAGCAAGCACCAGGAGCCCTGAGCACCTCTGCAAAGGTGCCTGTCACCTGGCAGGATCTAGCCTCTAATTAGAAGCTATCAGAAAACCACTAATTCCTGCTGATGGGTCTCCTGGCACTGCAACTCACCATTACTCTCCACACACTGCACACACAGCAGTATTAACTTATTGCAGCAGCAGACCTGTTTGAAAGAGTCCTGCATGTCCAATGCTATGGGCAGGAGAGATTTTCCAGTCATGCTGAACTTCTGCCAATGTACATAGTCGATTGGGAGCTCAAATGCAAGACATTTATTTATTAAAAACACATACACACGGGCAGCTCACTCTGCAGAAGTATAAAGAGCAGAATAAAACTGTAATGAAGCCTGTAATGATCCTGATTAATGCTATGGCACTTAAAGAAAGCAGCACTGGGATTGAAAGAGATTCACTGTGAAAGCACCAAGCACTGTCCTGGGACTCTCTTCCTCACAGGAGTGAAAGAAAAAGCCAGTAAAGCCAAAGAGGTTACTCTCACTTATGGCATCAGTAAATTTAGCCCTTGGATAGTGTACCTTTTGTACTCTGACTCCTGTCAAGATGCTGGTAATGACCAGAATCAGAACAGTTAAAAGTAAAGCAGTCAAGGTTTGAAATGGTATAAAAGTGGTGTAACAACAGTGTAGTAAAACAAATATATATATATAAAAAAATACAGTAAGTGGGCGTGTCTGGATTTACATGCAAGAAGAATTTGTAACTATTCATCTATTCAGATTCTCAACATCAAGTCTTCAAAATATGGTACTGCTGCTGTAGGATTCCACAGCAGCAATACTACTCTGGCAGCTGTTTCTAAATTTTTAGATGGATTTCATCATGGTTCCATCCTTAGGTCACTGATCTCAACACAGAGAGGGAGCTGCTGTGTGACCTTGTGAACACCCAGATGAGCTGCACTGCTTGGGAGCCACAGCTGCTTCAAAGAAAAGGCCTCTGTATCCCAGAAAAACAACTTACCTGTATCTTCTGACTCATCATCGTCATCCTCATCATCACCTGATGAAGGGGAATCTGGAAAGAGACAAGAGAGAAGTGAAGCAGAAAGAGGATGTATGTGGGGACACCATGCTGGGTGAGGCTGTTGGTGTCAGGTGCTCCAGCAAGGGAGGACACCCAAGTGTTGGCTTACCCTTCCTTGCAGTGCCACCAGCCCACCCCTCTGATGCTGCTGGGCCAGGCACAACTGGACAGGAGCCTTCTCAGCTGGGAGAGAGGTGTCATGAGCTTGCCACCGCTCTGAAAATGCGGTCCAATGTCAAACACTTCTCCCGGAGTGAAATGCTCTCTTTCTCACAAACACAGAAGAAATTCTAAACCAGAAAATTTTCTTGTTTTGCAGAACAAGCTCTCTGACTGCTTTTTTTTTTTCTTCCCTCTAGCACTCCTGAAGACTTTTTATTTTACCATGTCTTAAAACTAAAGGTCAGCATTTCTAATTCACTTTCCCTGCATTTTTAACTCAAAATCCCCCTGCCACGTCTCCCTTCATTAACTCCTTGTTCAAACACTAAGACCAAAACTTTTGAACTTCTTGCAATTAAACCTCTCTCCATCAATGTTTTGATGGCTATTCCATGAACCAGTTCCCTTTAGTTATACTCCTCCCACAGAGGCACCTCTAGGCTGTAACTCAATAGAGGTAAACAGGTGGGAATTTTCCATCTGTATCTCTCTAAAACATCCCTAATTCTTTCTTTTAATGTAGTCTAACATTTCACCTTCTCCAAGCTGTCCACAATGAAGGCTCAGTCACTCTTCCCCCATAAAGTGACTACTGTAAATGTAAATGCCATTATCACATAGCAGCTTAGTGTTTGATTTAGTTTACACAGTTTAGTTCACTACAGTTCAGCATCTGGAAGATTTAGCATCACTGATACTACATAATCTCCAGGAATTTTTCTTTTAAATAAAGGTAAAATGCTATCAACCCAGCAGCCTTTATGTTCTGAGACAGTCATAAAAGAACTTGGCCTTAAACACTGGAAAACAGGAAACACTGAATGTTCAACATGTGGCCAGAAATGTAAAGCACTGCTTTAGACCAAACCAGGCAGAACATCCTTCACTGCAAGATGCACTTGAGTTGTCTACTGTTTTCTGACCAGCACATTGGAGGTAAAAATGGAAAAAGAAAAAGGTGGGGAGGGCATAAAAGAAGGGAAAAAGAAAGGAAGGCAACAACAAATAGTTCGTCCCTGTAGAACCTGGAAAGGCCTTCCAGGCATTTTCACCATCCACAGAAGCAACACAGGAAACATCTCCCTGCCTTAGACTGCAGGGGCTCATCCTGCTTCCCACCTTCTCCTTGGCAAAGCCTCAAGGACGACTTTAAGCACGTACCTAACTGCAAATCCACAGTTGAGGTCCTGCTGGCAGCAGAACTGGGGAAATGCCATGGGGCTTGCTGAAAGTGAAGTGGATGTTTAGGTGTTTTGGCTGATCCAGCAGGTTGACTCAAGTCCTGGCGAAGGCAAACACTGAGCCAAATCCCCACCAGCAATGACTGAGAAATCAGCACCTTCTCAGCTCTGCTCTCAGATTTGGTTACCCATATATTAACACACAATTCTAGTTTACTTCTGCTTTCCAATGAATCCATCATGACCGATTTTTAAAGTAATTCATAAACATTTTCACAAGGTTGAGGAAAGTCTTTGACTTTGCTTGTTTTTAAGATGAGAAGTGCAGCTTAGATTTTAAGACCAAATATCCTGTATTCATAGCTACTGTCCTATTCAGGTTACTAAAACATCACCTTTTTCAAAAGGTGACTAAAAATTATAATCTATTTTTTTATCATTTACTAAAACAGTAATCCTTTGAAGAAGCTGTTGAGTATTGGCAAGAACTGCTCAAAAAGGCTTTAATTATGAATGAAACGGGACTTAATTTGTTCAGTCACCTGTTCTGTAATGCTTGGCCTTGGCTATTTTGAAAGCTCTGTTTGCTGGAACCAGCCTGCAGTCCATGCTCACCACAGGGGTGCTGCTCAGCCACTAAATCCAAAGGCTGTTCTGTGCATGAAATGGTTGCAGAAATGGAGCTTCTGCCAGCAAGGCTGGATATCAGTTTGGGCATGCAGCCTCCACACCATCCTTTCCAAGCGCTCAGGTTTTAAGCAGGCAGTATGTTTCTTTTTGTAAACTCAAAACACGCAAGCCCTTGTCTGTCAAGGGAGGAATTTTAAAGAGATCAAATCCTGCTAATAACCAGCCTGGTTCTCAGCCCTTGAATGCCAGCTCCAGCATCTACTTGCTCTGCTTCCAGCATCAAACATCCCCCTGTGCACAGTCACTGCAGAACAGTCAGTTTGTTGCAGACTCAAATCTCGTGGCTCTGTGTAGGTAAATCCTGGTATGCCCCTAGGACCTGAAAGCATCTCTCAAAATGGAACTCACGTGTGGATCAGCTATTCCAAACACACCCAGCCTAGTTCTGCTCACTTAAGAACACAGATCAGAGCAATTCCAGTTTGTTAGTACAGCTTTAAACCAGTTTAATGAAGGGAACAACTCCAGCCCCAAACATCAGAAATCCATGAACACCTGACCAGATACCTGAGCTAATTGCTGGCATTACCTTCAAGAACTGGGGACACAAACCACAAATCTCTGATCACAATCTCATCTCTGCAGTGCCACGCTGAGCAATCAATACTAATTATGAAGAAATATCTGAGTATATGAGAGGCGCCACTATTGCCACATAAAGCAGGGCTTCAAAGTTTAAAACAAGTGCTGCTGACAGCTAAAAAGGAGGCTCCCACATTACCAGCACTTTGGTGGTAATGACAGTGGGCTAATAGAATCAAAGACTCATAATGTTGTCAGAAAGCAGGTTCAGGTTACTCGCTAGTTCTTAAGCTGTTATTAGCTATTATTAGTGAAGAGGAAAAATACAGGGGCTTAAACTTTTTAAAAGCAGAGGATTATCAGTCGTTCCACTATTAAAAACAATTTCTCACTTTACAAACTTTTGGGGCTGGCAGCTGTTTCACTTGAGCATGTAACCAGCTGCCCTCTCCTGCCTCCCTGCTGCCCCTTGAACTCAAAAGCATTTTTATGTCACTTAGGAAAAAAAGAAAGAGTAACATTTCTAACAACCTGCAGTTTGTTGGATAGTTCCAATAATCGTACCTAGTTAAATAAAGTCTTTCAAGGGCCAAATACTTCTTTAACCATTTAATTGATATGACCTTGAAGCATTCACAGCAATCTCCACTAATGTTCAATAAAAAGCAGATGTTGCTAAAGGCTTGGTGAAACGAGCTTTTATTCTCATGATGGATTTCTCTCACACAAAATCCTATTGCACAAGAAAGCTCTTTATGGAGTGGATGTGATTCACAATCACAAATATCTCTGTGTTTGGTTTTCAGACAGAGACTCTTACTTTTTGAGGTAACTTGACTTTTGGAGAAAGGACCTGCTATTCAAGGATTCTTGAAAAAGCTCCAACAGTACACGGGCGAATGTAAGTTTGCAAAACCTGAGATCCACAAGGGGCTAATTCTCCCGAAAATTCAGGTTTTTAACCTGTGATCAGGAGGTTTTTTATCTGCTCATAGTGATGAGTATCCATCTACCAATGCATCAGCCTGGAATAATGAAAATGACCTTTGCTCTGGTGGTTAGGTATCTGGAAGCAACAGATTTTTCTGGCACACTGTGTTTAGTGATCCAGGCTTGGACAGCTTGTAGCTGTTCTGTTCTATCATCCTCATCACAAAAAATATGGCCAAGCAAATGACAGCATGTGCTTTGCTAACACAGCACTTGTTTGCAATGTATGAATCCAAATAAGTAACTTGGATGAAGCACTTATTTTGGACATACACAGTTCACAGATAAGCTACCTCTAAAACAAGCTAGCAACTTGTGGTAACTGTGATAGAGGGCAGAGATTTACCAGCTACAACAGAGAAACAGTTTTCAGGAACTTGCAGCTTTTACCTGCAGTTTTGCCACTGATTTGTCACATAACATGGGAAACATCATTTAACCTCTGTGAGCCACAGTTCACTCACAAAAGACTTCAAAGGCACACATAGCATTGCATCTATTAGAGTGCTAAGGGGGATCTGAGGATTTATCTGACTAGCACCCTTTCTAAGTCCCTCTCAGTATTAACATCAAGCTTCAACACTTGGTATGAACACGCAAGCATTCTTCAATTGTTTTTTTTGCCAATCTAATCACTGTCAGGAGTCACCAGGGAGGTGCAGACCTTCCAAGGACAGACAAACATCACAAACCACCAGTTGTGCCGAACATATTAAAAGGCAAAAATTTAAAAAAAAAAAAAAAAAAAAAAAAAAAAAAAAAAAAATCACTGAAAGAGCTGTATTTCTGTACATACCTGTAACTCTGACTGTAAAGTTTCCCAGGACCTCGTTGGAATGCCTTGGCTTGCAACTGTACAGCCCCGAGTCATCATATGACACATTGATTATCTTCAACAGTTTTTGTCCAATGTGAGTTCTGTTGGTAGGTGCAATTCCAATACCATCTTTAAACCAGAAAACAGACACAGAAGAGCCTTGGGTGTTACAGGAAAGTTCAATGGTATCTCCATTTCCAAACACCAACTCTTCCAGAAAGGCGGTCTCACTCCTCAAGTATTCTGCAAATGGAGAAAGAAACGGAGATGAATAAATAAGTGCAGGTGTCAGAGACAGAAAGGGCTTTTAAAAAAGAAACATATCTTTTATTTGCTCTACTGATGCTTCCATGTGCCCAGACCCTCCCCTTGCCTGCCACAGGCAGGTAGCTGTGCAAAGACAGTCAGGTCTCTGGCTGATCTACAAAGGATGGCTCTGACCCTGTAGCACCCCAAACACGTCCATCCCACGAGGTGCATCACAACAAAGAGCACAGACCTCTAGAATGGTCATTGCAACCCCCAGTGCTGCAGGTGAGGGGGTGATCTGGCAGAAATAAGTGTGTTCTGGCAAGTTCACAGCTCAGTTTCTGGACCTCCTTTTGTTTATTCCTGTGACTCTGCCCACAAACCCTACAAGGCCCAGCAAGGACAGGATATAAGGAGCAGAACTGGGGATAAACCAAATTTCTTATGTGACTCTGGGTGACCCAAAGGCAACATCTGTGGGCTGAAGGAAACAGGTGGAAGGCTGGACAGAAGATGCAGGCTGGAATAGCTAAAATAAATTAAACCATCACTATCTTCCTGCTGAAGTTATTCTGTGTGCAGCAAAAGCGAAGAACCAAAGACACATTCACAGATTGTGACTGCACTGTGAAACCAATGCAAGTACAGCAGCTCCAAATACCTGAGGATGTAGCACTGGCTCCAGGCTGCTCTTTTGCCTTGAGGTAAAAGAGTTGGAGCAGACTGTAAGAGAAAAATCTATTGCTTTTCTCTTCTTGTCATGCATGTTTTTATTCTTGTATAAATGTAAAGATTTAAAATATAAAAATGTTGCAGCCAATAGCCTTGCAGGGTAAAAAGAAAGGATTCTGGGAGCCTGTAAAGGTGGTATTTCATGGGGGGTATTGTCTCACAGGAGGCAAAGCCCACACTCACTGGGATTACAGAGAACCTTTCCTTATACCATGGCAGCAATTCCAACTCAAATATTTTATGGTTTGGCCAGAATGTTGTGGTGTTCATGCAAAAGTTTAGGGTGTTGGGTTTTTTTCCCTTTTAATAAAATTTCTCCCTCTAAGCACAGACTTTTAGTAAATCAAAAAAGAAGACTGAGTTCCTTGCAGAACCTCCTTGCTATGAGACCAGCACTTACTGCTACATTTGAGTGTTCACCCATGTCTCTTTCCAACTGGGATACGTCTCTGGGGAAAATATGGTCAAGAAATATTCTGGTTCAACTGTTCAAGTTTTTTCTTCCTTCTTCTAGACTATGAGGATTTTTTCACTGGTACAAACTTTGGGTTCAAACTACTAAGCCCTGTGGACAGCTTTGCACTTGCAAGACTGAGTACTGGTCTAACTCTGATGGAACCTCTTGTTAATTTTATCTACTGGAAAACAACTCCTCCACACAAAACACAGTTCTACCAAAGCTGTTTGCCAAACTATCAAGACTTGTATATTTTGGCTTTTGTATTATAAACCTACTGAACAGGAACAAGCCCAGACTAAGCACAGGCCAAACTGTACTAGTTAGTCATTTAAAAGGAAACAGCTCTTTTTTGAAAACCATAATGAACCTGGGTTAATGACAAAGCAACAAAGAATTTTTATAAAATATATACAGGGAATGAAGAGGAAAGTAAGACTCAGCAGATGGACTGGGGTCTCAAGCTTCTTCTGTGGAATGAAGCAGCAGCTCTTGCTCATGACAACTTTATTTTGGCATCTCTACCCTCAATCTCCCCAGTTGGTCTCCAGCAGACATTGTGATGCAAAGTTTGATTCCAGTGACTTTATTCCTACTGACTGGGAATAATCTCAGGAAAGATGTAGTGGTGAGCTACAAGGAGAATGCTGCTAATAATCTCACTTCTGTTAACTGATTTTCAAACTTTTGTTCATATACTTACAGCTTAAAAAACAAACAGGATCCAAACTGGGGATCTCCACAGACTATTTAAATGGGCACCCAAATGCTTTTAAGCACTTTGCCAACTGTGACCTTGGAAAACCAATTTTTACTCTCATTCCTTATATATCTTTCAAGTACAAAGATAAATCTGAAAGCAGAGACAGTCTCATTTCCATGCTTCAAACAGCAGGAGTTCAAAGCAGGGAACCAAAGCTCACATCTCTCACAGAGTGGCCAGAGGCAGCACCTCCTTCCTGCCTTCCAGCTGCAAGTGCCTGGTGTTTCCAACACCTTTTCAACCAGAGACACCAAGACATGAAGGAGACATGAAGTTGCCCCCTCTAAGACCAACTCTCCAGATATAAAAAAATGGGAGGCGACACAGCCAGGACAGCTGAGCCCAGCTGAGCCAAGGGATATTTCAGACCATAAGACATCATGCTCAGCAATAAAACTGGGGGGAGAAGGAGGAAGGGGGATTGTTTGGAGTGGTGGCATTTCTCTTTCTCAGTCAATGTGTGAGGGAGCCTGGCTGTCCTGGGGATGGCTGAACACCTGCCCTGGGGAAGTGGTGAACTAATTCCTTGTTCTGCTTTGCTTCTTTGTACAGCCCTTGCTTCTCTTATTGTCTTTATCGCCACCAGTAAGTTTTCCCAATTTTTACTCTTCCAATTCGGTCTTCCATCCTCTGAGAAGGGGTGAGCAAGCTGCGGTGTGGGGCTGAGCTCCCACATGGGGTTAAACATGACACACAGGTATAAATTACCAGGGAGTTAACTCATGTAAGGGTTACAGGGGCCCACTCTGACACCTGCCAGCAGAGCAGGGATTAACACATTTGCAGCTTTGACAGGCTCTTCGGGAGAGAGAGCCAATCTGGGCTGTGGGCTCCCAAGGTAGGACTAAAATTCAATGAATTACTAGTTTAGCCAAAGCAGTAATGACTTGGGAACCACCAAGAGACGCATCTGATGGAGATCAACACTTGCAGCATCACCACTGCTCCTAGCAAACACACTACAGAGAAAGAGACCATTTTTAAGCTGCTCAGAGGAGCAAAAAGGCAGCAACTGGCTAGAAACACCTTCCATAATGAGGAGCAGTTGGCCCAGCAACACTGAAATGCTTTTGTATGTATTCACTTATAAGGATAAGATACTTCATCTCTGTAGCTGCTTGGCTCATCCCAGCAATAATTCACTTTCTGTGTAGTTCACAGCTCCAAGTACTTAAGAGTGTCTGTATTTCCACCAGCTCTCTGCTCCTCTCAGACATCAATACTTGTTTCTGGCTGAGCCTGGAAATGTTTTATTTTCGTTTTAACGCATGCAGCTCTCAAGTTATTTATTATTCAGGCACAAAAAGATGAGGAAAAGGTGAAGAGTGGTAGGCGATCCCTGGGCTGCTAAGGAGATGGAGGGTGGTGGGCTATTCCTGGGCTGCTCATGGCCTCCCAAAAATCCCAGCCAACCTAGAGCCTGCCTGATGCCCTTGTGGGTGTCGGGGACTATTTCCAGATGCTGCTGGGGACTGCTCCTGGGCAGCAAAGGCTCACAGTGAGGGGTGAGGGAACCCCAAGGTCCCATCTCACCTCACAGGGTGTCGGGTTCTGGCTCCAGAAAATTTCTCTCTCTTCACCTTTGATTTTTCCCCTGGAATAACTTCCCACAACCCTACTTTTTCAAGCACCAAAGTGTTCAGGAGTTTCCCGAGGAACTACTCTGATGGGGTACATGCATCACCCACCATCATCATCCTTTTCCTTCCTTCAGTGGGCATCCTGCAGCAGGGGAACATCCACCACACAACTCAAACTACCCTGGGACTCCCCCCATGGAGCACTTGAGGCACACAACTTTCAGTACCACCAGCAAGAGATTCCTCACCCCACCCAGAACCCTGGCAACCCCCGAGAGGCTTTCCAGGATTGCTTCACAGCCCAGTGCTGGAATGGACTAAGGCTCAATTCTAAGCAGATCATATTTTTCCCTTTTCAAGCTGGACAAGCTGAATTTGGCATGTTAACAAGCACAAAGACAGCAGCGCTCCACGCATTTCTCTCTTCAGGTTAATTTGAAATCATTTCTTGTTCTATGTATTTTATCGCACCAAATCCACCGTGACAGGATACATTACAGGATCACAGAGCAACAGCCAGGCCAGAGCTTTCTCCTGTTGAGTTTGTTATCCAGTTCCCAGGGGGATCACGGTCTCAGCCAGCAAGTTGGTGAATAACTGCTGGAGGTGTATGAAAACCTCCAGCATTAGGGGGATGAACACAGCCGTGGTGGCAAACAGCATGTACACTACCTCCAGACTCAGAACAGCACTGTGTCCTGTGTATTTAGCCCTGGTTTATTCTAAGTGTCCTACCTGTGTTAACAGAGTATTATCCAGTCAGTGAATAACATTCAGGTGTTTTTCACAATACCTGTGTGGCTGTTCTTGGGATGGAGTCACTTCCCCACCTCACCTTGGGACTTCTCCATTGGGAAGAGCAAACTTCCCAGAAGGGAAATAAAACCCTTTTCTTGTCAAATACTGTTCATTTAAGACCCATCTAAATCTAAAAAGTAGCCAGGAAAAGCGACAAGTGGCCTCAGTGTCACCTCCCCAGGGGAACCACGCCATGCATAGAACCCACATCCCCATTCCCTGTCTCCTCCCAGAGAGGCAGGCAGGCCCTGGGGGAATATTGAAAACCTCCACACCAGCCCCAGGCCCTGCAAGCCCCTGTGAGAGGTGGGCATGGTAAGATCCTGGATCACCTGTGTCCCCAGGAACCTGCCTTCTCAGGGCAGGTAAGATCGAGGGAGCAGTGGGTGCAATTCATGCACACCCTCACTGCTCTGCAGGAAGCTGATGGGGTGTATATATGTATCTATGTGTGTGTGTGTATTTGGCAGTGATTTATGCAGGGCACAGCTTCTCCTCCTTTCTGCACAGCCGTGACAGTGCCAGAGGTGGCACATCCCTGTCTGGCTATGGCCCTGTCACCCCTAAAGGCACCTCACCAGCCTGGCACAGCAAATATATCAAATACGTGCATGACATTATATAAAGTATTTTGTGTATGTATTTTCTATTCTATTTTGGTTATAAACTAGAAAGGATTATATAAAACATGCTGTTTTCTCTCTTCCCCACCTCCTGTCCCCTCTCCTCTTGCACCAGACTTCCCAGTGTCAGGCTGCAGCCATCCTGGGAAGAAGAGGCTTACTCTGGCAATCACAGCAGCACAGGATGCTTTGCTGAGCAGTATCACCTCCAAAAGTGCTGTTTTGCTGGGTTATCTCCCCTGCTCAGCAGGGCTCACACCCAGAAATGAAATACTGCAAAAATAAAATATCTGTATCTGTAAAGTCTAAACTATGATATAAAAATATACCTTAGGTAATCATCTCTGAAAAGGGTTTGCCTCCATTATTTCACAGAATCATAGAACCATAGAATGGTTTGCACTGGAAGGGATCTTAAATATTATCTCATTCCAACATCCCTGCCATGGGCAAGGACACCTTCCCCTAGACCAGATCACTCAAAGGTACCACTTTATCTTTGCTATATTGCAAGTGTTTGCTTGGAAGGAGGCAGCTCTCCTGGAAAAGCTTAAAACACCTTTAAAAATAATAATAATGCAAAGTAGATTGTTTATACTGTATTTGCACTGCAGTGGCCTATGCAATTGTTACCAGACATTTCTTTCAAAGACATTAACAAGTAACTGCACTGTGTTACCACCCCATGGGGATTTTCTTAGATGTTTTAGGAGAAAAGCAAACCTTTTTCCTAGAGAATTAGCAGAACAATGATCAGGTTTAGTTCTGTCATATGCAGCTTTCTTTATAAACAAGAGATTATGGAAAGGAATTAAAAAAAAAATCTTTACTGTTTAGCTTGGCTATCCCCGACAGCGACTTTGGAAGAGCTTCCAAAATGGAAAAAGCAGATGTTGCAAATCTGCCTTATCTACGGAGCAACTGTTGACTCTGTTGTGCAAATCCTAATTTACATCTGCATGAAAGGTTTCAGAGATTAAATGGCATTCAAGGAGGAATATTAGCTTTTCTCCCTCCCTCCAGCTCTCCTTTGAATGGATTTACTACTGGCAATTAGCTTTCTGTTCCATCGGCCAAGTAGAAAACAGGATTCATCAGGACTCTACGGTATCCTCCTTTTAATGGACTGTTTTCTCAGATCACCCAATTCAGGCACAGAGAGTTTAAAGAAATAAATTGTCAGAAAGCTGAAACAGTTACAAAAACACTTTGGCCAGGAGGATTTCCCTCTGACACTTGGAAGTCCTGAAGAGGACAAAAAGAACCCACCAGAGAACAAATCAAAGGGGTCTCCTGGGTACACGGAAAAAGATGGGAATGTAAACTCCTCCAAGAGGCACAAAGCTTTGGTTGCTGCTGAGAGCCCAGAACTGGTCCCAAGGACAGCCTTCAGCTGGGGATTGCTGGCTTAAAGGAACAAGCAGCGATGGGGAGTTTTCCCTAAAATCTGGCCAGATTGTACAACCAAACACTTGGTTCCCCACTCAAAATGGGGAAGCAAACACCACTCACATGTATCTAGGTAGCTCAGAGCTCTGCACTGAACTTTTTTTTACAGAAATGAAAGAACTGGTATGAAATGTCTCCATCCACTGTCCCCAAAGACAGGGAGCAGGGGATGTGAGGCGTGGGCGTGCCGAGGTCCCCGGGCTATGAGAGCTCCTCGCTCCTGCTCAAGGATGCCCACAGAGATGGCTCCTGCCCTCCCAGGTGCCAAAGGCTGTGCTTTCCTCAAGGAGGGCAGCGATGAGCTGCATCAGTTCTCAGCTCACAGTGGGGGTGACATCGGTCCCAGCCTGGCATGATGAGCACACCCTGGCAGCTGCTGGCCCACAGGTCACACAGACCACCTCACCCAAGCGTGGTGGCCAAAGGTGGCCAGCCCACAGCGCTCGCTGGTCACGGCAGAGTGATGGGACACTCACGGATGGGCTGATCCTTGGGGGAGCACAAGGGACTGTGTTGTCATCCTTTTGGTGTCTGCCTCTTACTGCCTCTGAAGAGCAGTGGCCAACTTGGCCTCCGCTTTTGCTTAGCACAGCAGGGGCATCCCAGCTTGATGTTGACAGAGAGATCCCATCACAAAGTGGCTGATGTTTTACATTTCTGCTCCACATGCCTGAGGAAGTCCAAAACCCTCATCACTGCAGCAAGCAAGCAACTACCACAAGCCCTTTCAAAGCCAGTGGCAGCAGCTAAGTAAACTGAGGCACAGAATGAGGCTTCCCAGCATCCCAACAGATTGGACAAAGCTTGCCCCAGACTCCACGGGAGGAGAACTTGGTCCTGCTAAACTGTGGAGGCCCTGAGCAAACCTGTGCTCTTCAGCATCAGTGCACCACAGCACCCCTCCTACTTTGCTGGGCCAGGTTTCCTGAAGGGGTTTTGTAGGTGACACATCCCAAACAATTAGCAGAGTTTGCTACAAGGACACAGCTTGCACAAATGACTGCTCCACAAAGCACAGGGAAAGGAGAGCAGCTGTATCTGGAAATATTTTTGAACTTTCTTATAATGTTGCTGAATGATTCTTCTGGTTATTTTTTTCCTGGACTCTTTCTCTATATCTTCATTTCCTTTCTAAAAATCCTTCAAAAATTCATTACTGTTGGGGTTTTGACCTCCAGGGTGGGCTTTCAGCTATTTGGTCAGTTCCATCAAAATTTAAGCACCTCTCAAGTGTTCTTGCAGATTAATTTATAAGAAACACTTAAGTTCCCCAGGCTCAAAAGTTTAGGTTTACCTCAGAGGAACTTTTTAAGGGATGCAAATGCTCCTGTTCCCTTTCCAATTCCCAAGTCAGTTTTGCCCTGGAAGCTACTTGTGATGCTTTCTGAAGGGGGCTTTAAGATCACATGGCATCAGAAAAAATTTGCCATAAAGCCCCAACCTTTCCCCTTCGGTTCACAGCTATGCAGCTCCCAAATACCAGGTCCTCTGCATTTCCCTTGCACTTTTAATGTGCACTCCTCTAATCTTCATTTAATGCAGGCAGCTGGCTGCAAATACCCCCAAACAATGACTTTAATCCTAAGTATCCTGAAGTCCCCCTTTCCTTCCCGCACCAAGACTGAAGAAAAAAAATAAAAAGAACAGCCCCAAGACAGCAAGATGGAGAAATCCAAGCTATCCACTGGGCCAAAGGATCAGAAAGACACAATGAGCTAAATTTTGCCGGGTTTGCTAATTAAAAACGGAAGCTACCCCACTTTGGAGCCAACGCAGGGAGGTGGAGGGAGTTCTCATGCTATTCAAAAAACCGGCTTCCAACTGGGACCATATTCACTCCACATTAATTGTCATTCCAACTACGAGTGTCCTAGTTTCAAAATGAAAACTACTCTCCAGTGTAGCTAGTGAAAACTAACACCAGTTTTGAGGCATTAAACAAAATTTATTGATTGCATTTTCCCACCCACTAAAACTTTAATAAGCATTAAACCTGAAACTCCTGGCCCCGTTTCCTCCCTCTACCCCCTCTCTCCATAAAAAGGGTCAGGCTCCTCTATATGGAGATTAGGACTTAATGTTTGGTATTTGTTTATGAGCCTATCAATTGCCTTTATTTCAGGGGGGAGAAAAGCACATCTTAAAAAAAAAACCCTCTTGTACAGGGATTAACAGAGGGCAAAGGTTTAGGGTAGTTTGGGTGGGTTTTTTTCTAACTGATTGTGGGTTTTGGATATATGAAGGATCATGTTCACGTGAACGAAAATAAGAAAATATTCTCCTTTTTTGCAAGTTTCCCTTGAGTAACATAAAATGCTATTTTTCAAAGATCCTTATTTCTCAGTAATAAGATTTCTCAGTAATAAGAACTTCAAGTCCTCTCTGCTGGCTGTTTTCAGCTACGTAAAAGGGAAAAAATAGTAATAATTTGGGGGCTGCTCTGTCTGCATACTGAGTAAAGAAAACAAGGGTCAAACATTTGAAATGCAAAGGTCGGTGATTAAGCCCAGAAATCCATATCTATGCATCAAAATGAATAGCCAGATTTTGAGAGTGCTTAAGTGATTTAAATGCAGAGCCTGGCCTGGCTCAGCATCTTTCAAAACCAAGCTTGTTATTTCAGGGTCTCAAGCGAGATTTCGGTGCCAGGTACCCCAGTTGGAGAAATTTAACAGTAATCGCCTTTCCGGAAGTCTGATCCACTTTAATGTCGCGAAAGACAAACGAAGATTTTGTTATTTAGAAAACACCTCTAACTAAAGCTGCAACACTTTGCCCTTGTGCTAAACTCAAGTCTTATCCTTCAGCATTATTAGAAAGAGCTGTGAGAGATGGCAAAGAAAAGTAATGTCAAAAATTCTTTTATTTCTCCTCTTTAAAGAAGGCTGCTAAAGGGATTAGACAGCTTTGAGTTCACTGCTCTGTTAAATCAACCTTACAATATTTTTTCAGCTTGTTTGACTTGCTGTTTCTGTATACATTTGTGTTTTCACCTTTCTGCA
Organism: Nicator chloris; assembly: GCA_013400495.1. Lineage (NCBI taxonomy): Eukaryota > Metazoa > Chordata > Aves > Passeriformes > Pycnonotidae > Nicator > Nicator chloris. The sequence continues at coordinate 237,076 of WAAE01011968.1, read as the reverse complement.
TTCAAATCCCACGCTTAGCGTTTGTTCCGCGCTTCTCACAGGAAACTTAGTCAGTTCTTTATTTGTATTAAGTCTACAGGGTTATAGAAAACAGACTTGGAAAACAATCCCTAAATTAGCAGGACTTACTGGCTTCCACGCATACGCGCAGGGCATCCCATAGCATCCAACCTGAATGCAGAGGTTTATCATTTCCAGCAGCAGCACCAGGGCACCAGGTTCACCAGGAGGGACCTTTTAATGGTCTCCTGTAACCATATCTATTACAGCGGGGTTTGGACTCCACTTTACAAATTAAGACAGAGTTCAAGGAAGTCATGCGTGTCTCGGTTCCCACTGCCTTCAAGCAGCTTCAGTGCTCCCAAATAATCATCTACAACCTGTACTATGTTAGGATCCAGAAATTCCAGAAGCACAGTAGATATCTCTATGCAAAGGTATTTTAGCACTGCTGTAAGAACTGCAGATTCTCTGCAGAGGGCTATTTCCACCTTCCTTCAAGAGGATGTGGCTGGTCCTACCTGCATGAACCAGGGACCGTCCACAGGCACTTTAGGATACACTGCCTGTCCTTCTGACTCTGATTTTCCCAGCCTTTCCTTTTCCTACCAGAAACACTTATAAATTCTTCTCTGTGCAAATGAGCCTCTAAGAATTAGATGGATGCTGTTGTGATGCCAAAGATGGTCAGTGCAGAAGGCAAGCCAAAGCAGAAAGAAAACAGCCACTTCTCTCTGCCAGGCAGAAGATATAGATGATAAAAACTGAGCCCAGCAGCCACCAAGGGGGTGGATTTGCCTGAAAGTCAGGCACCAAAGCTACGCTCCTGCCATGCTCCCTTGGGTGGGATGAACCACCACCTTGCACTACTCATGAAGACACGAAGTTGACAACCCTCCTTGATGTATAACCCATAAATGGAGCGGTGGGTGGCTAATCCAGGGTCATATTTTCTTCCTGCATCTCCTAAGACATCCTATGTCACCCCTCCAACTACTCCTTCTAACGCCCAAAACAGCTGGGCTCAAGCACCGAGTTATTCCTGCAAAGACTGCACCTCTTGCCTGCACTTCATTTGCTATGCACTGGGAGGAGGGGATAGAGAGGGAGAAAACTTCTACTTCAAACATTTACGTGTATTTTGAAAGCACCTGAGGAGGTTTCAGGTCCTTTTTTGCCAGAACTAACACATTCCACCCACAAGACTATCTTGTTCAGAGCATGCAGATGACTTCTTACAGGAAGGATTTGCATTGTGTGAGGTCACCAGACCCAGGATCAGGCCCTGATCCACCACCAAGACCATAGTGGTGGGTAGAAAGCTGCCCCCTTTTGTCCCTGCATTGAGGGGGACTGGGCAAAGGAGAATCCCTGCTGTCCCCTCTGCCAACTCTCTGCTTCTCTCTCCTTTATGAAGACTTTTACGATTAGGAAGTCCACTGCCTCCTCAAACCCAAGATGTCAGCACGCCTGCACTTAAAAATGAGGCAGAAATCTCATTCCTTCACTAAATAGTTCACAAGTTGGAGCCCCAGCAAAACTCTTTTAATACTTTCCAGGAGTTATTTTCCTTTTTGACTGGGCAGATCACAAAGTATTTCTGTAGTAGGAGGCTTCGTGTTTGGGTTTCCTTTGCCTCCTAGTTCAAATTATGGCAATACTAAATGAACCACTGGGCATAAGAAAATTGAGGGTGACCCTTTTGTCAAAGCTCTGGGGGTTCTCATTTGCTCCTCCAGCTCTCTGCCCTAACTGGAACAAGGGCAAGAGAAGGTGCTGCTGTCAAGACACCCCTCTCTGAAGTATTTTCTTTCAGCCTGGGGTATCTGTAATACAGTACTCTGTATTTAAACTCCAAGGCATTTACTGTATTTATATTATCCCAGGATAGCAGCTGGAGCGCAGGAGAGTGGTTTCACCCAGTATCTTCAAGGCTAATGCTACTATTGCCCACTAGCCACTTACACCCTTCTTCCCAAGCTGGGTGGACCAGGAGCCTGGAAAGCCTGAAACGTTTTTTATGCCTGATTACAGATTTCAAGTGCCTGACACCAGGCCCCCACTCATTATATTTTGACACTGATGACTTTGGGCTGAGCTGGAACAAACGCTTTGTGCTCACTCATCTCTCACCACATCCAGTGTTTAATCACTCTCACCAGTGTTTAACTCGAAAGAAGGTGGGTGATGGATTTGTAGCAACTTTGGGCAGGGATGCAGAGAGGACACCATCTGCTGTTTCTTACTTTCCCCCCACTCCCCACCCCACCTCTTCCTTGCTGTAATTAATCAATTCACAAATCAGGAGGCAAAGTTTTCTTGCAGCCTCCTCTTGCGATCATCCCTGCTAGGCAAAGGCTGTGGACACGGCAGGGCAGCTGCAAGGTCCAAATGCTGCCTGTGGAGCTTGGAGCAGCTTTCGGGCCACTCAGTGGGAGCACCACGTTCCCAGCCCTGCAGCTCGTCCCACCCAGGGCCCAACCCACCACATGCTGGAAGAAAGAAGCTTTCAGAATTTTCATTGGAAAAAAAAATTATGCTTTCACAGAAAGCTGTGAATTCATGCCTCACACTGACTGTAAAAATGAAAAGTATTTTTAATTTTTCTCCCCCAACTGCATTTAGCTTTTTTCTTACACAGTGAATACTGGAGCAAGTGATATTTAAGGTCCTGTCCAACCCAAACCATTCCATGATCCTATGGTTCTAAATACCAGCTAATTTATGTACCTCCATTTACCAGATCCCCTCACTTCTGCATGAATCCGCAGCTTATTAACATAACTATTTAAACTGGACATGTTTTCTTAAACATTCTTCTTTCATAAACTGCCAAGTGACAGTTGTTTACTGTCAACAAGCCCGGGTACTCCAAGACAGGGAGAAATAGACCCTTGCAAAAGGCAGACATATCGGCTACCAAAGGCAGATTAAAATCTGGTGTTTTTCTCCCTCCTCAGAAATGCTTTATTCGTACAGATACTCATGATACTGATCAGTACCATGCCTAATTCCAATCATTCTTTTAATTAAAGACAGGCTCACTGAAGATTTATCTTCTCTTGAACATGCTAATTGTCAGGGCACACTCAGAACTCCTTAACCTTCTCCCTGCAATTGGTTTCTCTTCTTCACTTTTAGCAGTCATACACCCATCTCCCAAGGCACATCGTGGCTTATCTTACACAGATCCTGCTACTGGCTAGAAACAAAATGCTTTCCTGGGGGAATCTATAGAGAGAAGTTAAGAAAAATTTTAAACAAAAACGAAAGCACCGGTTTGTTCAGGCCCTACAGTCCCCACACAGGCTGCTGAAGTATTTGGCTGGGAGGGAATTGCTTGTACCCGAGTCTCGCCCATGAAAGTGGGATTATAAAAAACGCAAACAAACAAAACAACAAACAAAAAAACCAATCCTATGGGAAAACATCTTCTTGTGCTCTGTCTGCCCAGGAAGTGCCAGGAAAGCCCCTCCACGGGCTCCTGTGTGGTGCAGGGTCCCGGGGCCCAGGCTCACCCCAGAGGATTATTTACACGGCGCACTGTGCTGCTCCGAGCTCCAGTGACAGTGAGCTGATGCCAGTGACAGTGGTGAAATGGCAGCGAGGATGGGGCAGGAGGGGACAGTGGCCAGCAGGCCAGCTCAGCTCCACAGAGGACTCACAACAGAGGCACGGGAGAGCCGGGTGGTGGCTGTCACCGCTGCCTCTGGTGCTCGCGTTTGGGTTGTGATGCTGCTGCGGGCTCCCGTCGAAGCTGGAGTTACAAAAAAGCAAGATGGGAAGTGAAGGTCTGTGTTACAGCTGGTCAGAGAGGAATGGGAGGTCGCTGAAAGCCAGTTCCAGGGATCTCCACCCCCAAACTGGGAGCCCTTTTACTCGCCAGAGTTTCCTCTGCTTGTTAAAATGTTTGGGTCATTAGAAAACTTCCCAAACAATCCCAGCTTATGCTAAATAGCTGCTCCCACCACATCTGTGAAGGGCTTCAGCCTGCTCTCTTGGAAATCAATGGGGGCTTTTCTTGCCTAAGATTCAATAGGCACAAGTTCAGGACCTCATTATTATTTTTACAGGGCTACAAGAAGCAGGGAATGGCAAAACCCCTAAAGAAAGCAATGATTCTCTGAACTGAGAACCAAATTTGCTATGAAGGATCTTTACAAGCTTTGTCAAGCATCAAAATAAAATTAAAATTAAAAATCTAATTCTTGGGATCTTTTCAATTTTCTGACAGGGAAAGGTTGAGAAAGATTTGGTCTCATCATGTGGATCCAGAGACATCTCCTGAAGCTCCTTTTTCATCCAAAGAAAACACAGATGTGTATTTTACCTTCAGCAGGGGGAGTGAGCAGGAGGGGATGAGCTGTCAGTTCAGGGTGATGCCAGTTACCCTGCGGTGCCCCGTGGAACACAAACGCCTCCAGGGCTTCACATGACCTCCTCTGCTACACACCACAATGAAACCCCCTCTGCAGAGGCACCAGATGGCTCCTGGGACATGGTCCTGCTACAAGGACCATGCCTGCATCTCATTTTCACAGAGCCAGGTGCCACCTGCCTCTTGTGAGAGGAGCATCAGAGATGCTCTCCTCAGCACCCTCCTTGGAGCTCTCTGACAGTGAAGTCCTCCCCTTCTTGCCTGTTACTTTACCTCACTCCTCCCTCTTGGCATCCATCACTGAGAACGCACCCACGCACCACATCACCAGCACAAGATTTGGCCCCCAAGCAATACTCAGCTGTTTTGCTGTCTCCCCTACACCCAACTTGAGCCAGGTCAACTCCAAAATGCTTGAATTTGGACACTAGTCCAATCCTTATAACCCAGCATTGGTCGCCAAAGCTTTACTGATTTAACTGCGCCAGGTGAAATAATTTAGTGAGATTCCTTGTGAACAGCACAAGGCAGCTCAGTGAAATCAAGGCACAACTATAAAACACTTCACTTTCCAAGGCAAAAGTTTTAAATTAAGATAAACTCACAAACATTTTCATCAGTTATGAAAAAGCAACAGCTGGGAAGCCACCTCTGGAGGTTTCAGGCATGCCATAGTGCACTATCATTGCCTGTTACTGTCTTCCCCTAGAAGCCTCATACTCAAGGAACTTAGCTGGTGGCTTGGCTCCTTGGATGAAAAGGAAATGAGGGGGAAAAATCCAAACTAACATGCTGCCATGTGTCAGTAGTTCAGTGGGTCAGAGTACACCCCTGGTCGTACTGGTGCAAACAACAGTGCCGGGGTCCTGGGGCTGGGGATGTTCCCAGGGAAGAGCCTTGGGCACACACAGCTCGTGGAGGAGTGCCTGCTCCCAGAGAGCGATCCTGGGCTGCGTCCTTTGCTCACCCGAACACTTGGAACCCTTCTCACTTGAGTTATTAATTCTTTTAACCCCTCACAACCTGCAGAAATGGCGCAGCCCCAAAATCTCACAGATGCTGAACGTGTAAGCACATGGCAATTGTTTTGCATACTGTTCTGCGTGATAAAGAGATCTACTTCCAAGTTTTAATATAACCTTTTTATTTAACCAACTCGTTATCTTGCCTTGCTCTCTGGATTTGAGAAAGCAAGGCCAGCACACCAGACCTACCTCCATCTCTGCAATAAATACCACCCTTTTTTTTAGATTAATAGATCTGAAACTGAAGCAGGTACTGGAGAAATGTTTTCTTACTTGACTGTGCTGCTCTTTTTCAAAAATAGCTTTGCTACATTGAGTAACCTGAGTGTCACTGCACAAAAAAAAAAAAATTATTTAACTACCTCCTGGCTAGTTTAACTATAGATTTAACTATCCACCTGAACACAACAGCCCTGATAGCCTATCAGAATAATAGGGCAGATTTACATCTGATTACCTTTCACATTTTAACTTTGAAGTTTACTAAAGGTTTTACTCAGCCCATATCTCACTGTTCTTGTTTGCTTTTGATACTGCAGAAACTTCCTGGTCATTCAAGCCAAGGAGCAGATACTTTAGGGGTAAGCACACCAGGAATACAGCAGGAATACAGCAGGAATAAAAGCCCTTCTTCACACATACAGAGCTTTAAATCACATCTATGGCACTTGGCAACCTGAGCTCTGAGCGTATGAGAAAGGGGACACTGGGGGAGTCAACCACTTTTTCTCTGAAGTAATGCTTTTTTAACAAGATCACCAGATAAACAGCCAAAAGAGGGGAAACCACTAAACAGATAAGCTATGTAGGAGGCCAAGGAAAAAAAATTCAGGGTGTAACAAGGTATTTTGAGGTGCTTTCAGCTTTGTATGCATCTTCAGACACGCTTTTAGTCCAGCGTTTGCCAAGAGGTGCTTTCAGATTTACTCCTACAGTCTGGGCTGCCTCTGCTGCCACATACCATGAGTGGCTGTGCTGAACCAGAGTCCCATTTGCTGAAAAAAAACTAAGTGCAAACTTTTACCGGCCCTCATCCTCTCTGGCATACAGTCTGGTACATGTAGAATCAAGTTTATCACTAATCGCTATTAAAAGAGATGAAATGCCAAACACTGAAACAGCTACATCAAACCACTCTGTTGAATGGCTTGGAGTCAGCAGGCAATTTCAAGGTTGGAGTGTTTCTTAAGGGGCAGAAAAAAAGGAAGAAACAGGTATGCAGAGTCAGACAAACTCCCAGGACACAGGAAAATTTACGAGCATGTAGCCCATGAAGGACAAGACAAATCTATTCAAACAGGGAAACAGAAGAAAAATAGCCAGATTCACTGTTCATCTGTGTATCACATTCAGCTGAGCTGGGAAAAACTGGAGAGGGAATTTTGATTCTATTTTCACTATAATCATCTGAATTTGTTATAAGCCTGATGGGTGTACCTTATATACAGTAAAAATTGCCAAAAGCTAAACCGTGATGACAACACAGCCACTTCTCCATGAAACTTAATGGCTCATGCTCCTGCACTGAATCCTACACACTTCAATGACCAGCCAGAAAAAGCCACCAGTAGGCCATGCCCTAACCTTAGCTAAAATTAAGGTGCAGCAAATGCCTTCAGTCACAGCTCTGCATGCCAACGAGAGATCACTTTCAGAGTCACCTGGATCCAACGCATTTATAAACTGAAAATTTTACTAATTGCTCAGAAACCAAGCTGATTCCCTATTCTTTAGGATTCCTAAGTGAATAGCAGATATACACAGTAAGTATTCAGAAAGGACAGCTTTCTAAGTATTTAGGTGGATATCAAAGTTCACCATTATTGACCATATTTTTAAAGGAAAAATGTTGTTTCTCAGCCTGATAGAAGTGGGGGGAGACCCTCCTCCAACTTTATGAAAAAAATCAGCTTTGTGCAACCAACAGACTGGGTCCCACTGTATGGAAATGGTCTGGATACAGTGGGAATGCTATAATCAAGAATTCTTTGGTGTTCACCTGATTTCAAAACCCATGTACAGTCAGACTGCAGGACAGGTTCACCTTCCCAAACAGCACTGAGGATTTTTTTGGAGGGAGTTGTAAAAGTTAACGTGCCAGTCTGAGTGGCTTACTTTAATTGCATGATTTAATTAGCAGATCAACACTTTGCTACACAATTTTCAGATCTACTTTCATCACGTTTCCTACTCAGCGGTTGCTAATAAAGTCTTAATTAAAAGAAAAAGTCCTCAGATTTAATTGGAGTGACCCTTGTCAGTATGCGTAGAAGACATCATGTTATACAGCTGCTATTGAACACATTGAGTCCATCTCTGCACTGGAACAGACTTTCTACTTCACCATTTGCTAGGTAAGAAATAGATTTTTTTTTTTAAAGAAGAGATGTTTCATCATCATTTACTTGTGTTCTCTTATTTTATTGCATATAGTAAAATATGCTAGTCTCAATGTTAAAGACTTAATTAGCTCTTTAGCTGCTGCTATTCACGAGAATAAATGGATCAGCTTTTAATCTCAAAACTACCAATCACGGCTGCCCATCGAATCGAAAACATATCTGGTGCAGGGCACACAGTAAGGAGCACCATCAATATATGACAGTTTTTGCAGAAAGTATGAACGCATAAACCCCAATGCGAGCTCCAGGAATGGCCAGTGCCATTTGGCACTCGCGTCAATACCCCTATAATTTCAGTATGAACTTTGAAACGCTCAGATACACAAAGCAAAGTGACACCCAACGGCGTACCCTACACCTTGGACCCCTCGCTGAGCTCATGCTGGAGAGCTCAGTTGCCATCAGCTGCATGAAAAACACCGCAGCCGGCACATCACCACTTCTTTCCACACAAAAAAAGTCACAGGAATTGGTACATGGCCTCCCATTAAACTTAAGCAAGATCCCAGAATGGTCCTTGTTCTGTTCTGCTGGCAAAAAAACCTGCCTGTGCAGTATTAACTCTGGGTGACAATCCCACTCCTTGCGCAGGGAAACTTCAGTTCTTGCTCCTGACAGACTGGGAGAGCTCTCCCCTCCCCTTCCCGCACAAACCTGATCAAACATTAGCAGCTCTCTATACAACTCTTTCAATGCACTCAGACAGCCTCAGCAGCTAACTAGTACAACACAAATCCTAAAGAGCCCAGAAACTGCCTTTTTCACACATACCATGTGCAGACACACACACAAGCCAGCTACAGAAGACAGGATGGTTATCAGAATTTCTTAAAAGTTAAATGCTGCTGTTTCAGTTGGGCTGCTCTCTAAGAAAATAACCAGCATTACTTGACATTCACAAATCGTACGGAGTAATATCTTTATCTGAATACTAATGCAAATTGGACGGGCTTTTTTATATTGATGTCTATTCTGTGGCTGCTGAATAGAGTGACCGCATGCTCAAGACTGCAAAGGAGTTCACTGACCTCCCTAATCATCTCTGTCATAGCCCCTGAATGACATACACATTCAATCCTGCCTTGCCGCTCTTACTTTCATTCATAAAAAAAAAAAAGAAAAAAAAAGGGAGGGGGGAAATTTGACATTGTTCTTCCTGCAGCAGCCCAGAGAACGGAGAGAAGAGAAACTCAGCCCAGATGAGGCCCCTGGTGTTTTTAGTTTAGCTTCTATTCAGCAACAGCCCCGCCATCTGCCTCCTTCCTGCCAACAGCCGAACACCTCCCTGCGGAGATGTTAAAACCTGCACCCCCTCCACCTCCGCTAATAGCCAGTATTCATATTAGCAAACATACACATACCTCGAGAATGCCTCCCTTCAATGTGTGTTTTATGTAGCTGAGTATAGGCACAAAGCAGTAGCTGTTATAGCCTTCACAGCCCCGTGTGGAGAATTAGATCACTGGGGAAAAATCCTTCCAAGCCCCTTTATGGAAAATAAGGCCTTAGACTGTAAATGCAAAGCCCAGCGAACAACAACCCTCAGTAATGAGCCAATACCCCATGGCCCATTTGACTAGGAGAAAGAATTTGCTTTTTACCATTCAATTCAAAAAGACTGAAAAAGTAAAATGTGTTTTTACTTGGCTCTGAAGGTTTATATTCTTTACAGTTTCTTTTGCACAACCTTTTCCCCCCCAGGTCGGACAGGCAGAGCAGAGCCGCTGGCTTTGGCACAGAGCTGGGGAAGCAGCAGTGGCTTCACGCTTCCCCACGCACGTGGAAGACGGTGGGACAGCCACTGGCACCGAAAAGCTCTCTCTCCCCCCATAGTCCCCGTCCACAGGAGCTTTTAACAGCTCACAGTGAAGGGGCAACTCTTGAAGACATTGCTAGGTGTTGGGGTTGATGGGAACCCTCCCGATTCGGGGAGGAATCCCACTTCCAGGGAACAGAGCGGGAGTTGACAGTGCCACCTTTGCTTTGGAGAAAGCTGACCGAGAGGCAAGAGAACCTGTCCCGAGGATTTCCAGGGAGCCCCTGGAAATCCCAACCCATCACTCACTTCACAGTCATCACCGGAGGGATGTTTCCCTCCGTGTGACCTCCGAGTATGCCACTTGCTACGATTCCAACAGGGTCCCAAAGCTTTAACTTGCAAAAGTATCTTAGAGCACGGGAAGGGTTTAGCACCACTTCAACACATCATCAACCCCAGCTACGGGCTGCAGGCGAGGGTGGAAACCCAGGGACCACTGAGGCAGCCACCGAGGTTGCTCTTCACCCCCATGGCATGCACTGTGCCTGAAGTGACAGCACCAATATGCACTTCAGGCTAAGCCAGAGAGAACTCGGGACACTTCGCTTCTGTCACTCGCACCCCTGTGGCCAGCACAGGCTGCCCGCTGCCTTCCGCACACCGACCTCATCTGCTCTGACCAAGTTCCTACGATGCTGCCCCATAAATCAATTCTTTCGGCTGTGAAAAATGAGCCAAACGAGTTACACTAAGAATCTGGTGTTTTATTAGGACTTTCTTGAAAACAAACCCAACCCCCGGTGTGATTTATAGCTTTAACCAAAAGGGGTATGAAAGTAATGCCCCCCACCCCCCAGCCTCCACGAAGTCCATTTATTCCCCTGTCACTTTTTTGGCAAACAGGCTTCAAACCCTTTCCTGAACAATGGAAACTTTCTGCCGGGTACATGCAAACCGGAGGACGGGGGGCTGCGAGGGGGCTCCCTTCCATTAAAGGGCTTTGAAAAATAAACAGGGACTCAGGTAGCAGCTGAGGCGGATCAGAGAGACACGATGTTTCAAACCCGCCGTATATTACTTGGAAAGAAGAAGGAAAAAAGCAAAACCCAGCTTTTGTCCGACCTGTTAACTTTTTTTCACTTGAACTGCAGTGCTGCCACTCGAGGGGAGACCGTCACCGGCTCCCCCAAAACGCAGTTCCCTTCTCAGCACAGCCGCCTTTTCAGCTGCAACCCAGCCTGTGCCTACCCGGAGCTGTGGCAACTCCACTTTCGCTCCCAAGATGCGGATATAAATGACCTTTCCTTACTTTTCCCACCCGAACACACGCAGTCAGAGCATTTCCGATGTGCGCCGAAGATGCGCCGCTACACACGCACGAAGCATCTTCCCATATCTTACCCACGGGGGTGCCCCATGCACTGCCTTGCTGGGAGAGGGCTCCTGACGGACAGGGATCCTCTTAAGCGCGCTTTGTCCCTCCCGGGCGCCTCTGAGGCTACCCCCAGCACGGCGAGGTGGAACCGCCCCGGCCCCGCATTCGTAACTCCCGCTCCACAGCCGCCTCCGGCGGTCTCCATCCCTCCGCCTCACCCCGCTCGCTCAGGGATGGGGACTCGTAGCGCCGAACCCGGCAGAGCACGTGTGTCCGCGGCCGCTCAGCCCTTACCTGCCGGCTGCCCGCCGCTCCTCGCCGCCGCCGCCTTGCCGCCGCCCCGCCTTGCCGCCGGCATCCCGCCGACGGCCGCCGCCAGGCACAGGCACCAGACGGAGCCCCAGGCCGCCCGCATGCCTCCGGAGCGGCGCCGGGGCAGCGCGGCCGCCGCCGCACCGCCCGCCTCAGACATCCCCCGGCCGCCGCATGCTGCCGCCGCTCACCGCTCCGCTCCGCCGCCGCGCTGCCGGGAGAGGGAGAGAGGCGCTCAGCGCGGGGAGGAGGATGAGAAAACCCCCCGCCCCTGATGCCCACAGGGAGGAGGAAGTGGAAAAATAATAGTAAAAAGGCGGAAAAAAGTCGTGAGAACAGGAAAAAAGTGCAGGGGGTCGCGNCGCCCGCCCCGCGCCGCTCCGCGCCCGGCCCCGGGGCTGCGGGGGGGCGGCCGGTGCCGCGTGGGGCTGCGCCCGCCGAGCCCTCGGGGTGGAGCGGCACCCGCTTCCCACAGACGTGAGATTAAAGTTGGCGCACTGCTCCCATGGTGGATCCTGAGTGGCACCGTGCGCCGCGGCGATCACCCGCGTGTCCCCTTCTTCCCCTGGCCCCGAACAGCGTGTTTTCTGGAGATAGGCGGCGGGAAGGGGGATCCGTGAGTTGGGACTGCTCTGTGCGTGCAGCACTTCGGCTCAGCCTGGGACTTGAGCTGCAAATGGCCCATGCACCCATTCCCCCTGCATGGCTGCCACTCCGTACTCCGAAGTGAAGCCACCCGCTTGGAGCACCCTGACTTGAGTCCCCCACACCCATAATCGCTGTGGTACATTGATGGGAACAATCACAGTCCCCACGCCACCCTGCGTGTTCTCGTCTGCCAACTGCACTAGCTGTTTTAATAAAGTCCGACTAAATGGATCTAGTCACATTTACAGTTACGATTGCAATGATCTAGTCACAGTCCCAGTTATGGTTTGGGGTATTATGGTCATCTCAGAGGCCCCCGACACGGCCGAGTTGCTGAAGTGACATGCATCAGTTACTGCTGACAGCGAGCTGAGCTGCCTCATACAGAGAAGTCAGAGCTCTGCTTTAATCCCACTTGACACAGCAGCTCATTCGCTGAAAATAGACACAAATATTATCAGAGCTGAAAATGCTCTGCAGAAGGGGCCCAAAAAACCCAACTTGCTTAAGAGTCGAGGGGAGATTTTTTGGGTCAGAGGAAAGCCAGGCAGTGCGGAGGTTTGGCTTGCGGCGGGGGCAAACAGCGGCGATCGCTCCTGGCCGCCGTGGAGGGCTCGGAGTTCTCACTATTGTCGCTGCAGCCAGGATCTGTCTTGACACCTTTATCAGGCACAGAGACTCTGACATCTCAATACTGTGGCATTGTGTGGGGAAGCATTGAGACGGGGCTGCAGTGAGGAAATCCTACATGTCAGCGGAGACCCTCGCCAGTGACACCATCGGTTTTAAATGAAAACAATGGAGGGAAAAGCAGACATATAAATAAAATGTGCTTATTTCACCATCACAGAGAAGGCTTGGCAGCATGTCAAGCTGCACGATGTTTGCTCTCATAACTGCTGTGCTGGAGGTGCCAGAAAATCACTAAAAATTAAAACAACAACAGCAGCATAGTTATAACACTGCACAAGGAGTTATTGGCATCATTATTTTGAAGACAAAATTGCAAAAGCACAGCCAAATTCCGCTCTCAAGTAAAGCCACCAGAGTAAGATTGTTGTTGTAGCACTATTGTTCCTAGTGCTAGTAAGTGTTAGTATTGTTACTATTACTACCCCAATTTTCCAAGCGGAGAGCAGCAAAAGAGGACCAGGAGCTTTCCTAGGTCCGCAGATAAAATAAAAACATCTGTGAAAATTCAGTGTGGTTTTTCACCCTGTGGCTGAGATTTCAAAGTGCCACAGTGGTTGTTCCTTTCTGTCAGGTGAGGGCAAACACTCTCATGCTGCTTCTGGAGTAACAGGATGGAAACGGCTGATCTGAACCCAGAGAGTTTTAATGTTGCTGAGAGATGTAAAGGTCTGCACCGTGGATCAAGTTAGCTCAGCCCTTTAATGGTTTTGAACTGGTTTTCATTTGGAAAAAACCCAAGAGCTTATAACATTTGGAAGCCCTTTACAACAGGAAATCAAATGGGTATTGAGATAGTCCTGTATGAAGGACTTCAAGGTTTGCAGTTTTCCCTAGAGCGGGATATTTTTAGGTTTCCCATTTATTAACCATGCAGAACACTCATGTGGTGTTGGGGAGCACAGACCCGATTAAGTACAGATTTTTTGATGCTGCTTTGTCACTGTGGTGGCCACCGTAAGAGAGCCCAGGATGTAGTGCTGTGCAGCAAAAACTGCAGCTCTGGACTGTGTCTCAGCCACTTTCTTACTAAAAAAAAAACAAAAACAAAAAACCCCCAAAAACGCCACAAAAAACTCCCATGTACATAGGCTAGTAAAACCTGCACAACACAGTTGCATTTATTTCAGCACTGTTATGCCATAAGCCATACATTAGCCCCAAAGTTTTTCTTCCCCCTCAGGCTAGGAGCATGCACCCCCCTCCATGCAGGGATACTCTGCCAACATGTTTGTTCTCCTTTTACCCTTTATAAGAATTCCCTTCCCAGAACTTTATATTTGTTTATCCCCTTAATATCCAAAGCTGTCTGTGATGAAAATCAACCCCCTTTCAGCAGCTCGGGGATGGTGAGTGGTTGCCCTTTTCTGAGTGGGTGGCTCCAAGCCTGTCACTGTCACACACCGCCATCTGCCCGAACCCCAGTGGGGGCTCAGCCACGAAGACTGGCTGCCCTGGGACAGTTTTTGGGGAGCCTTGCAGGCCCTGGGGGCATTAACATGGCTAAACTCCCTCCCTCCCTCCCTTCATGCCTCTCCAAAGCCCTACCTTAGAGGGAGGCTGCTAATCTCTCTCTATGAAAGTGCAGCTTGTTGATAGTCTCAAATTAAGTTAAATGAAGGCTGCTGTCAAAAAAACTGGAGCAAAATTGGCTCCATGTATGAATGCTTTAAGCAGACCCTTCTGGCTCTCTATCCAGGAGATGGGGATGGGACACAGTGTCAGATGCTTGTCCCAAAGCCCTTGGGACTGGGGCTCTGGAGAAGCATGAAGGGAGAGGGGCTTTATTCATGCCAATGTCACCCTTGGTGACATTGCTGTCAGAAAGTGTGCGATCACTTCCCTTCCCCTGCAATCCCCCTCGTGCACTGTGCAAAGCTCTCCCCTGCACATCTGAGCTGTCAGATGTAGCATGACAGGCAGAAGGCTCAGGCACCAGTGCTGGGCTCAGCAAGGATCCTGCAAAAATTACACTGGGGACTGGTGTCCCCATACATCTGATACTTGCAAGAGCTGCTTCCTTAGCCAGCAGAAAGCAATTCCTGAATCAATACTGAGTTGGAGCAGAGCAATGAAGTAGGTGAAATTTTAACGCAAATTTTAATATGCTGGCAAGTTTGATCAGAGGCTCGGTCACATGAGCTGCTGAATCATATCAGGTTAGGTACACACAATAAATATTGCCAAATATTTCTTATCAAAACTGGGTCTTGTTAGCTGACTTGTGAGCCAGACTGAGTGTTGTGGCCTCATAATCCTGTAACAGGCTGTTCCTTCAGCCCAACCAAATGCTATGAGCTCACATGAAATTGAATTGAAATATTGGTTCAGAGATCAGTATCAGTGTGCATGAGTAGAAGCCCAAGCTGTTCACCCTTAGCATTCAAGGGTTAAATAGCATCAGTGGGTGCCAGCACTGGGGTACATTTTCCAGAGCTCATGTCACTACCCATTTATATCAGTAGGGTGCATTGGAACGGCTAAACCGCTTTTTATTAGCTAGCCAGCCCTTAGAACTGCAATTCCAGGCTGGTTTATTGAATTTCAAGCTCAAAAGTCATTGTTGCTAAGATTAAGGATCCAAATGATTGTCAGGGTAAACACTGTGAGCAGTCAAGCACCTTGTGAAGGATCTCTCTGTGCCTGCACCCTCTGTGAGCTGTTTGCAATCTTACCCTGTTGGGTTTGTTTCCCACTGAACTGCATGGAACAGACAAGGAATAGAGGGCTCTGCAAGGAGTGAGTTGTTTTATTTGTAGTGAAATAAGAAGGAACAAGTGAACTGGAGAGGCATGCTGGATCTCCTCTGCAAGAGCTGCGTATGGGGAGGTGCTGGCAGAGGTAGAATAATTTGTCAGCCTGGAAAGCAAAGCAGGCAACTGGAGAAAGCAGGGAGGAAAAAAAAACCAAAACCCAAAAAACTGGAGCAAGCCTATGGAGGGTGTGAGAAGCAAAGATTTGAAATCAGACCTTGAAATAATGCTGACTCAGCACAGCAGCTGTGTGTGTGCAGCCAGGGCACTGCCACCAGGATCACAAGTGGCTCTCAGAGGTGTCACTGACCACCTGCGCAGGCTGGGCGTAGCCTGTCCTTGGAGCAAGCCAAAGAAACACCCTGGAGCCTGGAGGGGACAAGACAGGGATCGCTGCTGCCTGCCAGACCTCTTCATGCCGTGGGCACATAGGATATTTCAGACAAATGTGTGTGCAGTAGGGTTGCACTTGTGGCTGTAGTGGGGCACCTCACTTTGAGGGGCATTTGAAACTAAGCCACAGTTTGTTTAATCCCTTACCAGCCTGTGCAGACTGGTGCCTGTAAGGAGAAATCACACACTGCCAAAGATGAACTACTGGGCGGCTGCCCTTGAAGTCCTCTCTCCTGGATGTGGCCAGAGACCACCAAAGGGCACCAGCTGTCTGCTGCTGCCTGTCCACCCTGACTGCTCACCCGCAGCAGGGGTACAGAAACTTCCCTTTTCTGCAACCCTTTAGAGCTTGCACACATTGGATTTTTCCCCAGGCCCTGGCCCCACTGTATTGCCTGGTGGCTCTCCAGGGTTTTTCCCTTGTTCTGTCCCTCTCCAAGGCAGGGAAAGGGACGAGTAGTGAGTGGCATGGGAACTTTCAGAACAAGCAGCCACATCCTAAAATAAGTATGAGTTCAGGTCTTCCGTGTGTTAAAGACAGCAGAACTGTGGTCAGTATTAGCCATTATTGCTATGACTTTTAGGCAAGCTCTTTCTCAGTGGAAGATTGACTTACTTGGGAGGAAGCTCAAATATGGGGACAAAATGGCCATGCTCAATTCTGCTTTAATACAGACTGTATGCTCTCTCATGGCAGTGCTGACACAGTGCTGTGTCTGACACCAGCCCTGCCACATCTAGAGCCTGATTTGTATGACTGTCTTCTTGCAATTCCCGTGGTAGTTTTAGTTTTCCAAAGGGCACGGTGTAAGCTCTGCTCTGGTGTATTCTGCTGCGGAGATAGGGTGGGTGGATCAGACATGTATCAGCACATTAAATATACAGGACATATTACAGGACTGAGTGACTCTACAGCTTTTACTGGCCTTCGAAATAAGAATCAACAGACATATGTATTCCAGATTCAGTGTGCATGTCCAGCAGCGCTGCAGAGAAAAAGCAATTGAGGGTCTTTACAAACAGAGATAATCCTGTAGGGGATAGTTAAGTGTTATTATCCCTGTGGTACACTCAGTCATTCCAAAGCCCAGGAAGGCAAAATGCCTTCCCAAGTACCAACTCCTGGTCTGCAGCTTGGCTTGTGGGACCATGTCCAACTCTGTCACAATTAAGTGATAACTACCTCAGGGATCTTGTGCTTTTGCAGGAATGTGATTCCCCTCATGCAGCGTGCTGGATGTCCAGATCAAACACAATGAAGAATGCAACCTGTGGTCAGGGAGGGTTGGCCTCTGTCAGCCTCGAAAGGCCTCTGCATAGTAATTGTGGCATAAATCATTTCATTCACCATTAAGGGAAAAACATTTGTGGTGTGGAAAGCAGCAGTTGCATAAAAAATTAGATAGGAGGCAGGTAGGCATTGACTTAAAGACATTTCATGAAGCCAGTGCCTTTAATCAACAAGGGAGATGTTTGAACGTTAATAGAACTAACAATGAAACCAGAGTCGTGTTTTGACAAGTATTTCCAAACATTCCAGGAACACTGAGATGTTCTAGCAGCCTCTTTCCTAGGGAGGGAATTGATTGCTTGAATGGTAGTGCAGTTTGCAGTGTTCAAGCACCCTTTCCAGAGCAGCTGGGATGCTGCCATGGGCAGGGACAGGTGGTGGTCCCAGTGGTACTGGGGGAGATGGGCAAATCAATGTTTTTAGTAAATGAGAGCACTTTATTCCTATACTGGGCAAATATCCTGTAGGCTTCTTAGAAGAGAAGTGAACATAATGCTGGGAGCTTTTCCTGTGATAGAAATTGTCTTCCTTATTATCCTTTTATATGAAAAAATTGCTCATGATACATTTGTCCAGAACATGGTGATGGCTCCATCCTCTATTGCACTTTGCCCCAATTATTTTGCATATACTTTTAACACACTTGCTCTGTCTGTTCTGAAAGGAAGTCCTGACTCATTTAAAACATGACCAGAAAATTGCTGGGGGAGAAGTGTACCAGGCCTGTGAGGCCTGCATGGATTTGCCATGCTTTCCGCAGCTAATTTTGCTTTAGGTCAATGGATCAGATGAATCATTAATAAGCATTTGGAAACCCTGAGTACCAGGTACCGCTGATCTTGAGCACCTTGTAAAAGATTCACTGACAGGTCAAAGGTTTTTATTTATGGAGAAGACCCAAGGCTTATCCCCAGATTTGCCATTAACTGTGACTCTAGAAACTCCCCATCCCTCTCTGAGCATCTCCTCTCTCTGCAACACCTTGTTGCTCATGTAGGCTGAAAAACCCACGTGATTTCAAGAGAAGTTAGGAAACACCTGTATTAGGAACGTGGTGGATCTGAGCTATGGTGGATAAGAACAATATGCCGCCAAAACCTGACTTTTTGAACTTACATTTCTTCTAACGGTGCTTGTCTCTCCCTGCCAATAGTGGAGGGATCTGGGATGCTCAGCTGATGAAGGGAGATTGCTTTTCACCCCTGTTTGTCAGCCTCCAGTGTTGCTTTCTGATGATGGAGGGGCTTGAAGGCTTCCCTGTGGTGTAGAGAGAGACAGGACTCCACTGACTCCATGGACACTGGCTGGAAGTGCCACAGGTGGGTCCAAGGCAGGAGTCCCATGGTCCCCTAAGGCTTCACTTCCCCAAACTAGAACTTTGCTGTAGGTCAGGATACGTGGCCTTCGTTTCATAGAGCACCATTTCCCATTTGTGCATCATCATTAAATCCAAAGATCAGGATTTCATTGCAAACCCCACTCACGTATGTTTTCAGTACTAGGGAAAGGTAAGTACTAGGGAAAGGTAAACAGATCCTTCTGATAGCATTTTTACAGCATAACTCCAGTCTTCCTTAGAAAAAACCCCAAGCAGCCAGAGTAGCCAGTGGTTTTCAGTCAGTGGTTTTCAATCCTTTTTGTTTGCAGACATTCACATTTTTTACCAGCAGAGCTTCAGCCCTTCATATAGTTAAATTGAAGCCTACTGACAGTATGCTTATTTTTCTTATGAAGTTTTGTAGACCATTCAGAAGTCAGTGCACCCCAAAGACCTACAAACTGCAGTGAAACTGATTGAAAACTGCTATCTACTTATTCTTCTGTAACTAAATAGGATGGGTTTTGCCATATATTTATGTGAACTGTCTGCTTCAGTCTCTATAGTGTCTGGAATCTGTGGCCTTTCTAGTTAGGTGGAACAGACATTTTCTCCAAGGCTGAAGGCAAATATTATTTATATATTTTCAATTATTTAGTGATGTCCCTATGGGGAGTGTAACAACAGCTGTAACTGGGAACTATTATTAATGGACAAAATCAAGTTAGTCCTCTTAATCAACAGGTTCTGAACTTGTTGCAATGAGGGGAGAAAATGCTTTAAATGAATCAGAATAATAGCAATAATTGCCAAAAGGCTTAATGTAGTTTACCCAGAAATTGTTTTTTAATTGCTCATGGTGGGCTCATGGGAGGCAGGAGCAAACAGTGCAGATCCTAGGAATCTCTGTAGCCTAGTGCTGGAGAGAAACCCTCGATTTCTATGAGGAAAAATGCACAAAGCTGGGCACTTTGGAAGCAACAACAAGGAGGTGGCTGCAGTATCCACTCTGGCTCATACAAGCCATTTGATTGTGACAGCAAATTTGTGTCCTTCTCCAAATTTTAGGCGTAGTATTAATCATTTGCCATGGTAAGACAAAAGCGTTGTATATTGCCAGCAATATATTTGCTCCTCTTTCAATTGAGAACACAAGTAGGAACTTGGTTTAAAAGGGCATATTTTCTCTGTGGCTCTTGATGCCTCAAACCATAGAAATATAAAAATATTTGTAATAGTTTGTATCTTACTACAGAGTGGAAGGGGGATAATCACTGTCAGGCTGATTTCTCTGCAGACAGCTGTGCAGCTCGTAACAAGGGATATCTGCACATGTAAAAAGGATACCAAAATCAAATTATCTGAACTTTGAAAATATATTCCTTTCTGCAGCTGACAGTGCTAAAGTTAACCCAGGAGCCAGAGAGCACTCTGTCTGCAGAGAAAATTAAAACCACTATTTGCTTCCAGCCATATGACTGGCTCATGGGGTAATAAGAAAGACAAGGACACTAGAGCAAAGTTGTCATTTTTTCTTGAAGGCTGTGTGAAAAGTTTTCAGTCACTTCTTTGCCAAAATAGTTTTGTAAATACTGGAGACGCTTGATTTTATCCACCCTGAATTCATCAAGATGTTGAAGCATGTTCTCACAGGTAGCCACAGCTAATCTGTGTAATCTTGAAATGGCTTCCAGGTTTTAGAAGTTTACATTAAGTAAAGATTATCCAATTATAGTTTTCCTTAAAGATAAGAAAGATAAGGTTAAGGGAGAGACATGCTAGATGACTGAAGTATGCTGCTTTTATTTCATACATTTTTTGCAGTATGCTTGTGAGGTGATTCAAAATTAAAGCACTGATTTCGACTATGCAGGAGTGTATGACATAACACAGTAATGAAACATAAACACAACAAAAGATTGCAATCACGGTCATCACCACTGGTATCTCAAACACATTATGGCACTATGGATATCACCCAGAGTTATACATTAGCTTTCAAAATGCCTTACTTCATGTTTTTATTTCAGCCAATAAATTACTTGAGGCCTGACTCAGCCACTTGAAAAATAAATGTTGACTTTTCAGGAATTTGTAAGCATTACTGGAAGGTCTGAAGTCTGATAAACAGCTGGTTTTGTAGGAAGAATATTGTGTTCAGAGAAATTAAAAGAACATTCAGGAGTTTGGTGGCAGGAAATGGATGGATATGCTAACTTTGAGTTCTCTTGGTCTCTTACTATGTGTGAAATATACTGTATTTGCTTCTACCTCACTTCAGCTTTAAAAAATAATCCTTTTGTAAGCAGGCTTGGACAGATTTAACAAACCAGGTGAATATTGGTCCCGAGAAGACCAAACATTAAGTTAATATCCATTAATATCCATTTCAATTCTATCAGTAAGGTATTTCATGAAATGATTTGGAAAATAAATATTAGTGTAATGTGTCAAACTGGTAATAAATACAATTTAAAACAATGTGTTGTGGCTTATCAGAATTAACCTCCCAGCTGAAAGCCAAAGAAAAACCTACCTGCAAGTGGAAACATCGGATATACCTTAGGGAAAAGCTGTTTTTCCTGAGCATTCTTGTTCCCAGGTGGCCAGGAAGGCCAATGGTATCCCAATATCCCAGCTTGTATCAACAAGAGTGTGTCCAGCAGGACCAGGGCAGTGATTGTCCCTGTGTGCTGGGCACTGGTGAGGCCACACCTTGAGTGCTGTGTCCAGTTCTGGGCCCCTTACAACAAGGACATTGAGGTGCTGAATGTGTCCAGAGAAGGGCAAGGGAGCTGGGGAAGGGTCTGGAGCACAAAGTTTATGAGGAGCAGCTGAGGAAGCTGGGGGTGTTTAGCGTTTAGAGAAGGATGCTGAAATGCCAACTGTATGCTCAGGCCTGAGAGAGAACAAGGAAAATTCTCCAAATCAAACAGTCTTCTGCAGCACTTTTAACATCACAAGTGTTTGGGGTTTGTTTTGTTTTTTTTGTTTTTTTTTTTTGGTGGATGATGCTGTAAAACCAGAGATCTGTGAATTTAACTGCTGTCAGCAAAATTTCCTGGGTGAAATTCATTTTGCCAAGAGACTGTGATGTTTGTTTGGGGAAAAAAAAAAGGAGAAAGATTTGGACTTTAACTTCTTCCTTGTCAAAGATACTGGAGGGAGGAAGACTGAAAAATGTTGGTTTTCCTTTGGTTATTGTATGCAATAACCACTTGTCCTTATACTGCCTTTTTTTATTCTGTTGCACTCAGTCTTTCTCTGCCTTCATTTGAAATGCTTCAGCCTCACCTGTGTTTGCAATGACCCACGTGAAAGAGAATAAAAGTGTTGTGCCATTTTCACACCTGCAGACTAATCTTTATTTCTACAAAGCTTCTGTGTTTTGGAACCTAGCTGTGCTCTGACACCATAGGCCACCACTGGTAAATTCAAGGTAGAAGTTATTTGTGGGGAAAAAAATGCTAGAGGGTATTGCCTGTCCCATGGCAGCAAGGAGCTCAGGGGTGTCTTGAGGACTGTTCTGAGAGAGGATCTGGGGAAAGAGTTGTGGGGGATTTATGCTGAGCTCTGCAGATCCAGAAGAAGCAGGAGAGATCATGCCTTACCGAAGTCAAATGTATTACTTTTGCTCTGGTACACCTGGTGGTACTTGCTTTGGTATTTGCTCTTTTCTGTGTTTCCCTGCTTGGTCTGTGTTGTAATTTTTACTTCCCAAGTATGTTAAACCTTAAACTACTGAGGACAGCAGTTCTGTGCAAAGGCAATGAAACCCTTCTCTTCCTCAAAGCTCTACGGTGTTTTCACTGGGGCAGAAAACACAAGAGGTGAGCTCCAGGGAATTTGGGCCAGAATTGGTGTAAAGTCAGTTTTCACATCTCATCTCTCCATATTCACAGTGAGTCTAGAAATTGCCTACAGCAACCCTATTTTTAATTCCAGATGAAAGACTGCAGATGGAGGAACTGAGCTGACAGTGAGTTTCTCAGAAATGAGAGAAGGTGCAAGAAAATGGGGAGAAGCTGAGTGGATTGGTGGATGGAGTGGGGGTCTCTACTTATATATTCTTCACAGGGATCATTTCCATTGACCAATGCAGTGCTACACCTTGGCAGTGCACCATGCCAAGGGAATACCAAAGTTTAGCAGAAATGCAAGGATTGTGTCCAGAGTAAATGCACACGTGAGAAGAAAAGAGGGCAGGCCAAAACCTCTATGGTGCCCAACTCCATCATGGGTATATGATTCTTCAGGGTCTTGCAAAGCAGCCAGCAAGTCCCTCTGCAATATCAGGTGTCCTTTGCCCACAGATCTGCCCCAGGAAGTGGAGTTGTTTTCTGACTCCCTGCTCTGACCTCCTTGGGATGCCATGAATCTTCTAAACAGGAGAGGGCTTGGTTATGTTTGTTTGCAGTTATTTTTCTCTGAGGCCCTTCCTCAGGATTCTGTTAGCATTGCAAATTCCCATTTCACAATCTGCATTCTTCCAACAGGCAGACAAAGGGGTTTGAAACCAGCTGCATTTATCACTAATGCTCGATCTGGATGAAAGAGGGCTGGATGGATCCTCAGGCACAGGAGTTACGCCATCGCCCCATCCACCCCGGGGGAGCCGCGCTGATTTACCACAGCTGAGGATCCGCTTGGTGGAATTCAGTCTGGGGAGGGTTTGGTGATGATCTGATCAAAGGCAGCCTCTGCTGAGGCTGAATTCAAAAGGCTGAAGGAGCACTGTGCTCTTGGGAGGTGTCCTACTCTTCCTCAGGAGATGGCTGGGGAGTCCGGCTCAGCCTGTTGCACAGCAATGCTGTTGCAGATAACAACCATCTGCATACTTGGCAGGCTCCCTCCACTGCATGTCCACCCCGGAGGCGCTTGCTGTCCCTTGGATGGCCTGTTAGACCAGGTTTAGGCAGACTGATAAGATAAAAAGGTGAAAGAAAAGATAGGGCAGCGTTTACCCTTGAAAGCGCCTTTGCTCAAGCGCCATCCTGCAGAGCAGTGCTGGGGACCTTTGCTCCCAGCTCTGTGCCTGGGCAGCTGGGACCACCTCAAGGGGTATGGTGAGCAGGACCAGGCAGGTTGCTCTAGCAGCTGGGAGCAGGATTGCGTCCATGCACACATCCTTGGGAGTCCAGCAGGTTTTAAACTCTCAAACTAGTTAAATATAAGCAGCTACTAGTGATGTTTTCAAGAAGCAGACTGGGTTTTGGGTTGGTTTGTGTTTACCTAGCTGCGCTTCAGTCACTTGGTTTTAGCTCTGAGGGCACTGAAGGACAGTAGTGGAAACGAGCTTTAAAATTAATTATTTCCTTTTGTCTTCAGCTTCTGCTGCCCACTTACAAGACTGAAGAAACTGAATTTGGATGCTTCCCTCGCCATTGGGTACTTGAGACAATTTCTTAGTCAGTCCTGTCTGGCTTGAGCTGCTCTTTGAATGTCTCTTCCGTTGAGGAGAGTGTTGCAGCCATCCCCACCTGTGTTTCCTTCCAGGTGCCTGGTGGCAGGACAACCTCTGCAGATGTTCTGCTTTCATTTTTGGCATATATCTGCTGTTTGCCTCTCCCTTACCGGGTAATGCTGGAGTCTCAGATCTGATGAACTCTAAGAGTCCTTTCTGCCATCACTGTTGTGGCTGAAGCATTGAGCAGATTAATCCAAACCATTTAACTTCAGCAGCAGCCAGGTTCAAAGTAGTGACAGAACTCACCCAAAGAAGAGGTAAATGTGTGGGTAGTTACTCCGCTATGCTTTTGGCTTAGGCTGCTGCTAATTATATATTTGAAGCTGCTTCAAGGTATGTCTACAGGTTATCTCTTCTACAGCAGAGCCTTTGATCAACTTCTGCAATGTCTGAAATAAACTCCTTTAGTCAGATATATCATTCTTCCCAAGGAGTTTGCATCCAAAGTCCTTTGGCTGGCTCTCTGGACCGTCAGAGGATTTTTTCTGGTTTTCTACCCATTTGTTAACATGGGAATAACATATGAACTGGAGCCTGAGTGATGGCAATTTAGGCTGTAGATTTTTGAGGCTCAAATCTTGGTTAACACTGCTGTGCTGACAGTGGATGTGATTTCCTTCCAGACATTCCTACTGAGCTGCACATTGCTGCCAAGACATGTAAATTGGCTCACTTAGATTCCTTTGCTTTCTAATATCACATTGAGTTAGGCATTACCTGACTTCTCATTAAGTTTGCTTTTTTTAAATAGCTAATTATTTAACTTCCTTTTTTGCTGATCTGGACAACATTTTGAGCTCTGTTTATATGTGAGTTCAGCTCTCATCTAAAAACCATGCTGCTAGTAAAATCTGAGTGATGTAGGGCACTGCTGCTGAGCTATGTGAGGCCTGTGTTGCATCTATGTGTGCTTTTTCTCCTGATGAAGTCCTGGGCAATGCCAAGGAGGAGAAGTGAAGAAAAATAACCTTGTGTGATGTCAGTTGCCTCTGATGCACTCTGCACCTTGATATAAAACATTAGTAATGCTCCTTCATTTTGCTGGCATACAGAAACAGGGTGAATCATCATGATGGCATTACCTGAGACAAATAAAATGTATTTAACAAGTCCTTCAAAGCCAGTGACCTCTGCAGACATGGCACAGTCAGGACTGCTGGTCATATTTTACTAACATCATTCCTAGAGAGAAGTGTCTCTTTCCTTAAATAGTTCAGCTGACTTTAGGGAAAGAGGCTGGAAGAGTAAAGCCTCAGCCTTTATGGGTGGAGCTGACAGGGAAACAACCCAGCCAAACACCTCAGAGCCTCAAATGGGAATCACTTCAATCTAAAACTGACCTTGAGAGATTGTTCTCCAAACCCTGTGTTGCAAAGTGTTAGCTGTTCTTGACAAAAGGAAGGTAGATATTTGATTACAAAGCTTTTTCTCAGTTGTTTAATTAAGAGAATTAATGATTAATTTCATCAGCAGTTTCTGGGCTGTTTTGTTGGTGTCCTGTGGCTGAAGGACAGCAAAACTGTTTGAGCTGTTGGCTGGGAACAACCATAGTTTATTGTGCATTTTGCTTTTGTCAGCATTTCCAATAATTGAACCAATTTCTGATAGGAATTACTCACCCTCCCTCTTCACCCAGCAGTCAATATTTGCAGCAGTCAGTTTTCTCTGGGTACACTGATACTTTCCTGTTCATTTGGATCCCTCTGTGCTACATCTGGGCCATGGTTTGGTTCTTCAGAAGGAAATAAAAATGCAGGTCTGAGGATGCACAGATGCCTTAAAGGCTTGGCTTTTGGGACTCTCCAGTCTTCAGAGGCTGTGGATCTGCTTGGGAGATATGTCCATCTGCTGTTTGTTGCTTGTGGAAATTGAAAACTTCTAGGCTTCCAGAAAGTTCATCAGTGTAAGAAATAGTGCTGAAATCTCTGGTTTACTTTGGGTTCACCATAATGTCCACCTTTGAGCACTTTGGAAACTCCTCACCTGATAAAAACGGAAGGTATCAGCCCATGGCTCTGTTGAAGCTCTATCTGCAGAAGTGTCTACAGCTGTACCCCGTCACTGGCTGCAGGTTTGTTTTCACTGGGGAGCATGAGTCAGAACGTCTCTAAGTATGTAAACTACAGCCTTGCATCCAAAAATGCATTTGAAGGGTGGGATGTATCTCACACAGTCTTGAGTGGCTACAGGTAGGCACTTTATAGGGGTTGGCATCCCCTCCAAAAGATTGGGACTGGTGTCCCCCACAGAGTGAGTCACAGAGCCCCTCGGACCTGATGAAAGGGGATTTTCAGGCTCCTTGGACTCTTTCGGGGAATGCCCTTGACTGAAGCATTGCTGGCTTTCAGTCAAAAAGCTGATTCAGTAGAAGTCTAAACTTCTGTCCTTATGGTGTTTAGGAAACATCCTGATTTACTTAATTTAAACAAAGGCAGATATCCGGTTAAAATCCCTGGAGCTGCAGCCAATAAGTGCCTTATTTCAGCGCTGTGCTTGCAGCCACGGCTACCCAGCATAAAAACACGGTTCAGGGGAATAAGAGCATTAAGAAAATAAATGGATGCAATACTTGAATTAGACGCAGATTGGAAATATGTGAGGAAAGATGGAGCAAGCAGAAAGAGCTGACAAAGAATACATAGACAGGACCTGGTGACAGCATGCTTAAGCCAGGCTGCTGCACAGGGTGTGGTTTTATCTTCTGTTTGATTTCTTCCCTTGCACTTCGTAGATGAGAAAGGGGCTTGCACTGCCAGGCATCTTGAAAAGAATCTGCAAAAGGGTGATCCATGGCGTGGAGAGGGCAGGAGGAGCTGCAAAAGGGGCTGCAGGAGAAGACCTCGCTGTTGTTAGCAGATGCACTGAAGAAGATTGGATATGGGCAGGTTAGGGACAGTGAGAGGGTGTATTTGAGACAAATTAGTACTTTCTCAGGTTACTCTTGCAAGTGTCCATACCTGCTGGCCAGATGGATATTTCATGTCTGCAGCACTACTACCTAAGTATCTCACTAACATGAATGGGTATCATGGTTCAACCCCAGCCAGCAACACAGCCCCACAGAGCTGCTCACTCACCTCTGTGGGGTGGGAGAGAGAATCAGAAGAGTAAAATGGAGAGAAGTAATGGGTTGGGATAAAGACAGTTTAATGGATAAAGCAAAAGCCCCACACACAAGCAAAGCAGAACAAGGAATTAATTCACCACTTCCCCAGGCAGGTGTTCAGCCATCCCCAGGACAGCCGGGCTCCATCACACCTAAGGGTGACTTGGGAAGACAAATGCCAGCACTCCAAACAACCCCCCTTCCTCCTTCTTCCCCCAGCTTTATATACTGAGCATGATGCCATATATATGGTATGGAATATCCTTAGGTCACTTGGGGTCAGCTGCCCCAGCTGTGTCCCCTCCCAGCTCCGTGTGCACCCCCAGCCTCCTCGCTGCTGGGGTGGGGTGAGGAGCAGAAAAGGCCTTGGCTGTGTGTGAGTCCTGCTCAGCAATAACAAAAACACCCCTGGGTTATCAACACTGTTTCCAGCACAAATCCAAAACAAAGCCCCATACCAGCTTCTTTGAAGAAGATTAACTCTATTCCAGCCAAAGTCAGCACTGTGGGTCTGTCAATACATATTATCATGGGCTTGGAAAGGCAGGAGGAGGTTAGATGTCCTCCCTGGGCTCATACAGGAGATTTGGCATAAACACCCAACCTCCCCAAACCCATGTCTTAATGAAACAAGCATATGGAATTATAAAAAAAATTGTAAAGACCAAAATATTGTAGAAGACCTTGAGAGGTCAGTAAGTCCTTCCTCCAGGCCCTCCACTGCTTAATGAAAATAGTTGATCTTGTCCCTGTTTTTGACACAGCTCTGGGTCACTTCTTTCAGAAGTGAAACTGATTTGGTAGTGGGGTAGGGAGGAGTGTGATTTCCTGGTTTATTTTCTGCCTCTTTCTGGTGGCTGTGACTCATCCCTGATTAGGATATCGTGTGTGAGAAGACAGTCTGACTGCAGCCTGGTGTGGCACCCTTTGTCCCTGCTGTTGCTGGGACTGAGGAGATTGTCAACAGAGTCGGTGGGTCTGCTGAGATGGCAGGCTCAGACTCGGTGTCCCTGCTTGAGCACTTTGTAGAGACTAGCACTGAGACTTGAGTCATGCTCTTTTCTTTGCCTTAGGCTAATGATACGAGCTGGAGTCATCCTGGCTCTGAGGTTAGACTCATCTGGTATAAAAAAAGGCGAGTTCAGAACAGGCCACCCTCAGACTCTAAACAAGAATGCTGTCGCTCCGTTTATGAATTCAAGATGTCAGGTTTTACATCCCCAGATCTATTTTCTGCTATGGTTTCTATTCAAGAAGGGCTGTGCCTGTGTAATGAGTAGCAGCTGATGAGGTCTTACAGCTCAGCATTACGCAACCAGAATCAATGACATGTTATGCAGGAGCCCCTGGCATGGCACAGTGAGGAGCTCAGCCTGGGGCCAGCCCTGTTTTTGGAACCTCCACATCATTCTCCTGTATGTCTGACATCTCTCAGGTGTAGGGATAGGGGCAGGATTTGCTCCCTTTTTTCTCAGAGGGCAAATTGTGAAACCTGTCCATCCTGATTTTCTTTCCAAAGCCCCTAAAATCTACTCTGTCAGGATGTTATGGTGTCCTGTGGGACAGAGCTGTGCTTTAGCAGTGGCCTCATCTTCCAGGCAAGGTAAGTCTTGTGAGTATAGATAATATCTTTCATTAATCTTTTATTTTGGTCTAATAAAAAATCTCATCTCTCCCCACATCTGCTCCATCTGAGGGCTCTGTGGGTACTACAGCACCTAAGCACTACTCCTGGGATCAAAAAACCCAGACCCCACATCAACCCTCCTGGCAGCAGCTCAGTGTGGTCTCTCTTAATCCCCTTGATCTCCTTAGTTCCCCCAAGAAAAGGGTGCCAGGGAGCTGATGAGTTGCTCTAGGTAAACAATGGCGTTTCATGTTCCAAGAATGATAAATAAATTGCTTCAGGTCAAACCAAAACAAATTATTTGCATTTTCTTGGCAAACTGAGGAAAAAAAAAAAGGAAGAGATTCCTGTAGGGTCAAGACCAAATATTTTCTTCAGTCCAAACCCCAAATGTTTTATTGCATTTATTAACCTTTTCATTCAACCTTTTCTTTTGATTTATATTAGTTTGTAAAACAAAAAGGCTGTTTTGAGACCCAAATGGGAAAATGTCGAAATGAAACGTTTTTGTATTTCAGAAAAAAAACCCAACCCATTTTGTTTAGAAGATTTTGAAACAATGTGTTTTGAAATTTTTTCAGAATTCTCCTCCCACTCTATTCTCTTTGTTTCCTTTTTTTCTATTTCCCCCCTCTGAGTGAAACTATTAGCCCAGATCACCCTGAATTTGCAAGCAAATTAATCTTCCAAAATCTTTAATTTCTGGTTTACTTGCTGTTACTGAAAAGAAAAAATCCAACCCAGATTAAAACAAATATGAAATGCCCTGCAGTACATCTGAGATTCAGCTCTGGATGCTGCTGTCATAAGGATGGGGAGGAAGAGCAGCTGGGTACCTCCGAAATGGACTTTGCATTGGCCCGGGACAAGGACAGTAGATAGCTCTGCCTTTAAAATCTCTGCTGCAACCACTACAGAGTTTTTTTCCCACTCTAGGGGATGTGAATGGCAAATTGGTGTTGCCCCCTCATCCCTCTCTTCAACAGTCCACCCTCCAGCAAACCTGGTGGGTATGGTGACTTTCTTACTAGCTCAAGGTAAGGCACTCCCCAGGGGTGGAGGTGATGCAGTTGGTGAGCTTGGTTACTCCAGAGATTGCTGGTATCCCTGAGAAATTGCTGAGGAGCAGCAATTTCAGCTGGTTTGCAATCACAGAATCATAGAATTGTTGTAAGGGCCTTAAATATCACCTTGCTTCAACCCCTGCCACCTTCCACTTTGGTTGCCATCCAAACTGCCTGTGGTCATCGTGTTTAAGCCATTTCCACAATCCTCATGGCACCCAAGGCCTGCAGGGCTGTCTGCCTGGAGCTGATCCTGGCTGCTTAGGCTCTCTGGGCAGCCAAAGCCATCTTTGGGTAAAAGTCCCTGGGATGTCACCACCTCGGAAAGTGCAGTCCAGGGTGCTCTGAGCTTCACAGCTTCACCGTATGTTGTGCCCTGAGGCAGCCAGCCCTGGGGTTTTTGTCTCTAAACAGGGCAGCCTCTACCAGCAACACCCAAAACTGAGAGAGAAGAGGCAGGAGGAGGAGAAGGAGCAGGAGCATGACCCTTGGTGAGATCACTGTCTCATACCGTACGGGCTATGAGAGACAAAAGCCAGCTTTGAAGATTACTGCTTTCACTCTATCCAGCTGCTGTGTTGGTATTGTCCCTGCTCTGTTCTTGCCCACAAGAGGAATGGCATGAAATATGAGAGCGAGAATAATTTTTTAAAAAAGAAGCTTTTTTTTTTTTTCTTTTTGAATAAAGCAACAAAGTAGCCAACAAATTGGTTCTTTGAAACTGATGGGGTGGAAGGAGTCGACTGTAAATAATTTTTGCAATATAGCCTTGAGACTATTTCCCTTAAGATCCCGGCAAACAAGTCATATATTTTCTTTTGCATTAATAAACAACAAGTTGCCTTTTTATTTTAGAATGTTTGGGCAACTAAGCACAGATTAGTTTGTGGAAGAAAGGGTGGTGGCAGTGGTGGGGGTATAAGCATAGTTAGGGGTTTTTAACTCTGGTGTGAGAGAGCTCAGGGAGTGCAAGGAAGGGTGTGGTGGCAAGGGATGGGGTTGTGTTGTGTGTGATGGTGCCCCTCACACCCTCACACACATGGATGTCCATGGTCCTTGCTGCCATGGAGGGAGAACCCAGCTGTCTGCAGCACCCCCAGGGAATTGTTGGGACTGCGTCCTTGCTGCTGCCAGCCTTTTGCTTATTGTCTCTATATTCATAGACCACAGCAGTTTTTGCCACAATAACAGCAAGATTCGTCTCCAAACTCTGGTGCACCCCTGTTGTAGAGCTATTTGAGTGCCTTGATGGCTGTAGTCACATGAGGAATGGAATTTCGTCCCTGAGAGCAGAGTTAGGAGTTCCACAGATGCACTTAGGGAGCATCAAGTGGGAAGATGCATGGCTCAGCCATGGCATTGGTGCTTCATCGTCTGCCAGTCCCCTGCATCCCACCTTCACCAGTGATTGGGACCTCTGCCAGAGCTCTGCCATCGCACCTTCTGCCAAAATTAGGTGACTCAGCCAGGATCATACAGGAACTTTGTGGCAAGGAGGTGAGTCCAGAACCTGCCTCCTTCCCTTCCCCTCCTTTCCTAACCACTGTGCTTGTCCTTTCCCTTTAATCTGCTGATCCACATGCAGCACAGTGGTGCACATGTACATTCAGAGGGTCTAGGAGAGGATTGAAGGAGGACAAAAAGAAGACATTTGGGTTTGGTAGCATTTTACATCCACTTTGCACCACTTGGAATAACTGCATGCAGTGCAGAGCAGTGGAGAAATAGGCTCCCTTACCATGGGACTATTATATTACATATCCCATAAAACGAGCCCTTCATTTTGCTCATTAAAATCAGGCATGCTTGTTTGTTGGAGTTCAGCAGTACAGTATTTCTTCTATTTGTGGGTTTAGCTATAAAACCGAAAGAAAACTTTTCTTATGGTTAATTTTCCTTTTAATTGCTTGTAGTAGAGTCCTTCTGACTCCAGACCATTTCTATAATTACTGGACTGCATTCTTGCCCCCTGTACCTCTTTTATAGGGTAGGAGCACTATTTGCCTCTCCTGGGTCCAGAATCTGTGTTGAGATGAAACTGTAGAAATGCAAACACAAATCAAGGCTCTCAGCTCTTGTGAGTTTGATATTCTTGTAGCCAAACTGAAAATGGCTTTGTTCTCCAGAAATAAAATAATTTTTTTTAAAATCCATTTAAGATACCTTTCTTGCATTCTGGATCTGCAGTTGGGTGAGAGGCTGTGCTCTGGCTCCAGAGGATGGGGACCCCAAAGTGGTTGAGAGTTCTGCTTTGGCCACCGAGTTGCTATGTGGCCCATGGCTCTTCCCAGGAGGCAGGGCTTCATGGCAGAGCCAAGTGGGGCTCAGCACACCAGCCCTCACAGGCTCCCTGTCCCAGCTGAGCTGTCCTGCTCCAGGCCGTAAACCCCGGCTGCATTGTCAAACCATCTGGGCAGTGTTTCACAGCTCTTTGTAATTCAGTAACACCAAGCTGGTCTTCAGGGGTAGTTGGAGATGTCTGCTCTTTGGGGCAGGCGAAAGACTTCATAGGAAGGCAATATTTGGGATGCTTTTTGTCTGCACCTCCATTGCAGAAAGAAAGCAGTGCCCCAGCTCCAATCCTTGTTAGCTGTGCCTCTACCTCTCACCAACCTTCTCCCCCATTTTTTTGGAGATTGTTCATGTCTGAAGTAGTTTTTCCCACTCCCCATGTGCCAGAGACTGATCTCTGCTCACTACAGCAATGAACAGTATGAGAAAAAATTCAGTTTAATTCTCTGCCTGGTGCTGTGATGATTCCAAATGTGAGCTCAAGGCATGGCCTCAAGACTGGAGTAAGCCAACCAACAGGACTTGCACCCTAATTTTCATCAGCACAAGCTCCACAGAGTCAATTTCTCCTTAATTTGACTGAAGTTCAGTTACTGCTGCCAGCAAGGTGGCCAAGGACACCCCAGGGCTGAGGAATTCCTGCTATGGATTAGGTCAGCCATGAGCAAGTATGACCAGCAGTAGTTCAGGCAAAAGGATGAGCTCCTATCAGCTCCTATCTCTAGATTGGTGTCCCTATGATTACTGGAAAAGGGCAGGATTGCCCAAAGGCACAGCAGGTGGGACAATGAGAGCAGACTCTCACAGCTCTGCAGGAACTGTGGATAACGTCTTTCCAAGAAAGCACAGTGAGCCTCCACAGAGACCTCACCACAGAGAGACAAAAGATGAGGCACAAACTGAGTGCTTCTCATGGTTTGTTCTAACCAGAAGCAGCCTCAAAGTGGCTGGTTGTGCTGCAAAGGGTGTGCTGGCCATGCTGGTTGGGTTGGAGGTGGGGTGTCTCTGGCTGCCCTGCCATGCAGGGACATTCCCAGGCTGCACAGAGCCCTTGAGCAGCAGTGACTGCAGAACCCATCTGACACCCAGCCAGGGAGGGGGTGAGACTCCTCTAGGGATGCAACACTGGGAGATGACTCTGATGGTTCCCATTTTTCACCAGCTGCACATCTGCTCTCAGCTGTGGATCTCAAGTCTCTCTGCCTGTGCTTTTGCCGTGTGTCTCTGAGCTTGTGACAGCTTGGTTCGTGCTCCAGGGTAATGCTTATTTACTGGCAGTAGGTTCAGCTGTTGCCAGGGTAGGCAAGTTATTTGCAGAGTTTCTATTTCCTAATAGTCTTATAATGCAGCCCACTGTTGATAGTTTGTTTGAAAAGTCACTTTTCATATATAAACATATTCCAGTCAGTTGTTATTTGCTTTTCTAACTCCTGTTATCAATAGAATTTATTATTAACACCCCTCCCCACTTCATTAGAAAATGTTGTTCTGGAATATTTGTGTGTCTGAAAATGATAAATATTGAGATTTCTGCTTTTTATATTTGTGAAAGGGCAATTCATTTATTCAAGTACTCAACTTTTGACCTGATCTTTGGAGTAGTCACTTCTGCTGGTTGAATTATTCATTTTGAATAAATTATGCCATGGATTTATCCCCTCCTGTTTGTGAAGCGTATGCTGAGTAATCCTGATTTCTGAGAACAGAACCATCATTTGCGAGAATTCACTGAAGAGTTGCATATCCAACGCTTTCCACGCAGCCACGGTCTGGTCACCTCCTTCCCCTTCTGCTTTCCTGGAGACAGGCAGGAGACCTGAAATGGAGGGAGCTGATTTTACAGACAAGAGTCTCTTTCTGGGGGGAATAAGCCCACCCTATGTACACATCAGCTTGAAGGGGCTGGGATTGAAACCCACAGTCAGTGGAGCACATCCTACATCCCACCTCCATCTCCTTTGCTTGGAGTTGCTCCACTTCTGCATTTGGCTCAACATGTATAATTTAAGTCCTAGGAACTGGGAAGAAAAAAAAGGGAAATCAGCGTAAAACCTAAATACAAATCCATTCTGCAGACAGCCATGCTTTCAAGCAAGGTCCTAAGGAATGTTTTTCGTCACTCCCAGTGAAACTTTCATCTCCAAACCCTGGCAGAGCTGCAGATGAAAGGCTCCTGATGTGGAGCTCAGCTTTTGATCTCCCCATTGCCTGCATGCTCGGCCGAGGAGCGCTGCTGCAGCTCCACATCCCTCTTCCAAAAGAAAACAAGTGTTTTCTTTGCCTCTCCCCATTCAGTATTATCCCAGTTTACCCAGGGGATGGACAGCCCTATTTTCTGAGGGTCAAATATTATGACAGCTTTGGATATCAGTGTTCTCACAGTACCTCTGGCAGTTGTATTCCAAAATAACTTCACTTGTCCTTTTTAAGGAATAAACTTTCCTGGAGACTTCAGCTTTGATTCTTGCTGGGTTTTGGGGAGGGCTTTTCTCTGAGGGATGGGGTTCAGAGCTTTATTTATTTTTTCAGAGGAAAATTCTGGCTGTTTTGAGACAGCTCTTAAATGAAACATGGAGCATTGCCAATCTCTGCAGAAGACAAACTGCCTCGATGATGCAGAGCTACCACTTGCTGTTGGAATTTTGAGGGCCAAGGACTGAAAAAGTGAAGTAGGAAGGATTTCCAAGGGAAGTTGTGTGTGTGTATGAGATTCTCTGCTGGGAATGGTGTGAGGGCTGCTCACCACTTAGAAGTCTTGCAGGTAAAATTAGGGAGCGAGGAGCTGGTTTTCCACTGTTGCATATGGTATCCTTTGCTACTACAGAAATGGAATGTAAACCTCTGACATGCCAGAAATCTCTGTTCAGGAGTTGGTATTGATTTACACCCACTTAGCACTCAATTTGTGCTGGCTTAAACATCTGCTCAAGACAGTGGCAAATCAGGATAATTTTGTGGTAGTCCTGAGTCAAGTAATAGTGTAATCGAGAGTAATGACCTTGGAGTTGTTTTTTTTTTGTACATGCACTTGCTCTTCCTCCTCAGTGGGAAGGGAGCTGTTGTGAGGAAGGACCAGCAGGTGCTCAGCACATCTCCTGGCACAGCGGTGCTCCCATGCCTCTGATGGCTGGGCAGACCCATCATCCCATGCTCTGAGATATGTTAAAACCCTCCATAAAGCAATCCTCTGCCTCTAAAAGCTGTGACTCCAAAGTAACACGATGCAGAAAGCTGGTTTTAATTAGAAGGAAAAGTGTATTTTGAGAGCATTTCAGCTAATGCATCCTAAAGCCTCCCATAGAGGGGACCAGTTATATTTTCACACCTGCTGTGTTACTGAGGGGAACTCCCAGGGATTGCTCTCCTCAGCTGATTTTAATGCACAGTTTTAACCATCTCAATTAGGACTTTTGGCAACTGTCAGTAATACATTACATGCATTTTTAAGCTCAGTTGAGTAAGGCTCTATGTCTCCAGTAGTGAGAGGGAGTAAACTGGCTATAGGTTAACTAGGACGTGAGAGGAAGCACTGCAGTGCCATGTCATGACTCTCTGGACACATTTAGCAAAGTGGTTAAAGAAAAAAGGGGGGATCACGCTGGGAGCACATGGGCTCACTCCTGCAGGACTTCTACCTTTCCCTTGCTGGGAAGGACAAGAAGACACAGGTTGTCTCTGCCTCCCTGAGCCTCTCCAGCTTTGCTCGTTATTCTCATGTTGGGGCTCCTCCCAGGCTTCCCCCAAATCCCTGCAAAGATGTGGGATGTTCACTAATGCCCAGAACAATCAATGAGTGAAATACCTTTGAGTCAGCACAGATGTACCTGGTGAATGGGCCGTGCTCATCCCATGGCTCTCGTTGCACATTGAACCCAAATTCAGTTCCCCTTTTTGCTGCGGGATTCTCAGCACATGAGCAGCCCAGTTTTTCTTCCCTCTTTTTCATCAGTACAGCAGCACTGTTCCTCCCCTGGGACTCTAAGGACACCCCAGGAGCACTTGGGTGCTGCTGTTAGGGCACCCACATAATTCCTTGCACTCCCTGTGCACTGAAGGCCTGGGATAATTTTTCAGAGACAAAATTCCATTCCAAAAATTAATTGCATCAAGTGCTGTGAGGTTTTGCTGAAACTCCCCTTTCAGATTTATAAGCCTGACAAATACAATTTTTTTCCCAGCTTGCTGGCCATCTGCTGAACCTCTATAAATATAGCTGATATAGTGCTTTGTCTTAAAAAGGAATAAGACACACATTTACACACAACCTGTAAGGGGGTGCCTATGAAAGGTATTAGGAAACAGAGCTGGCCAGGACCCATGAATCACACAGAACAGTATGGCTAAATGTGCTGTGAGATCAATTCACTCTAAGGGCAGAACAATCTCCCAAAGCAGCCTGACATCCAGTAAAGGCCATGTTGCTTCTCTCTACTAGTTGTCTCTCCTCTCACAGGATTTAGTGCTGGTTGCACTCAGCCCAGCTTTCACCTTTCCAGCAAAGTGCCAGATGGCTTGAGGATTGTGCCCCATGTCAGAAAAAAAAAAAAAAAGAGGAGGAAGGAAGGAAGGAAGGAAGGAAGGAAGGAAGGAAGGAAGGAAGGAAACACTCAGCAGGTAAAGGGTGTGAGCACTACCTAACAGAAAAAGAAGGTATTACTTATGTTCTCCTGGATTTTGCTACATGTTTTATCAAATTGTATGCATGCAGGAGATGTCTTACCTCTGCACAGTGACCATGCAAACAAGCTGGGTTATAAACTGGTCCATCAGCTGGGAAACAGCCCAATCACCACGCTGATACCCTCATGCCCCTGCAGCTCCTCACTCCTAAACAGTATTTGAGTCCTTGGCATACAGAAGTGTGTTCCTCTTACATAGCTCACAACTAGGACCTGCCATTTTTGCATATACACACTTCCCCCTCTGTTTCTGGCCGTTGAAGCTCTGAATGCATTTGCTCTTGGGTTTTGCAATAAAGGGAGTTGTTGGCAATTTATTTTCCCTCCCTGCCTTGAGAATCCAGCGTTGGCTTGTGGGGAGTCCCTGCAGGAGGACACAGGCAGACAAGGGGCACAGCATCTCCCCAGGGCGTAAAGAATTGGCCCTTGCCTGGTTTTGTAGCCTGAGAAACCATGGCAAGACCCTGCCAGAGAATGGGAAGGACAGGGGTTGGATTTTTCCCCAGAGAGCTGGGTCTGTGAACACAGTCTAATGGCACTGGGCTGGAGCATTTTGAGGCTGCTGCTCTCCCCAGGACTTGCCTAAGCCAAGTGCGATGAGTGACAGATTTCTCCTCCGAGACCAGTGGGGAGAAAAATCTTCCATTTCAGCAAAGCAGCCTCAGGAGAGCATCTCCGTGACTGCTCCTCCATCCTGAAACCAAGAGCCTCTGCAGCTTTTCCATGCCTCTGTGTAAAGGTCAATGTCAGTGTCCCCGGCCAGGGAGGATCCCTTGCCCATGCCCTGCCCTGTCCCCTTGCCTGCCTTCTCTGCACAAGCCCCTGAAGTGCACAAGTGGCACTTGGGCAGATGTTCCATGGCTCCTCTGGCACTCCACAGCGTTCCAAAACCCCGCAGGCAGGGCCCTTTGTGCCCGTGGAGGGGGAGACGTGGCCCATTGTGCATTGACAAGGACTGGAAGACAGTAAACAAATAAATCAAAAATAATTGAAATGACACCATGGGAAATAACTCCCTGGGGCTTGCAAGCAGACAACTTCTTCCCAAGGAAAGTTACTGGGGGTGCTGCGTTGGAGATGTCAATGTAATGACAACAAAACCAAAACCCACCCCAAACCAGGGAGCGTTTTACTTTAACTAACGGGTCCCTTTTAAGTGTAGGATATTGACATTGTGTTTGAATGGGGGCACCCTAGGAGCCCAATCTTGCCATACATGTATTTCCAAACCTACCACCTTCTGTAGAAACATCAAGGGAATACATTTGAATGGAAATAAATTCAGCTAACGCCTATTGATGCAAATGAGTAATTTCAAGTGCATTAAAGACTGCGGCCAGAAAAGCTTCAGCAAACAACCCAGATCATGTTTTAATTAAGGTATTTTCTTTCTTCTTCTTTCTTTTTTCTTTCTTCCTTTTTTTGTGGGCACAATAGCAAAGAATCCTCTCGGTGCCTGAGAAGACAAAATTACACCTAAAAACCAAAGCTGTCTAAAAACATGTGCTTTGATAAACATACATGGACATGAATTTAATTGTGCCCGTGCGCTTTCACTCCGCAAAGGTGACAGCTGAGCCAATCATCTAACTAATTAACATACACTGCAAAGAGATTCCTCTTTTCTCAGGCCCGGGACAGATGGCCTATGCCACTCAGCCAGCTTCCTGCACCTAATCCCCTGCTCCTATTTGCTCCAGTGGCTGCAGATATTTGCATTCACTCAACAATAACCCATTGAAACAAATCACTCCCTTTTTTCTTGCCACCTCCAAGAAGCCCTACAAGGCCCTGCCAATGTGGAAATGCTGCCACAAAAGAACCAATTATTATTTACAGAAAAATATGAGAAAAAGGAAAAAAACCCCAGAATTGCTGGTAAAAATAAAATCAAGACCTTAAAAGAAGTGGGGCTGGGGGAGCAGGGTGAGGCAAGAAGGAGAGAGGGTAAGAAATAAGATAACATTTCTGAAAGGATTTAGTTCATAAGGGAGGTGTTCAGCGTGCCTGGAGCAGGTTTTCATATTTTTTTGCCCACTCCTGTTGCCATTGAATTCAATAGTGTGCTTTGCTTGTTAGCAAGTTTTATGCTTTATTTTGGACAATCGTTTTCTGCCTTGGCCAACAATACAGATTCAGATTTGTTTTCTAGCAGTCCCTTTTCCAGTGGCCCACCCATTGCCAAGAATAAAAGCGGTTGTAAAGCAAGATTTATTTTCAACAGTATCTTTTATCTAAGCACATCCCTACATTCTCCATGGAGAAATCCAGGACTGGGCAGCCCGAGGCTGCATTTTGTGTGTTGGAAGACTCTGATGGTGAACATCTCCAGCTGCTTCCCACCAACTGTTGCTGTCCCCTGGGGGTCCAGGGCGGACTTTTAGGAGGGGGTTCTGAAGGATGGGCAGACCTTAGAGTGGGGTAATGTAGCTGCCTTTGGTATTGTTGGTGGTTTAGGGCACCCTGCTCCAATCTATCCCACATCCCAGCGCTGCAGACCAGTCTTCCCAGTTTTCTCAGAAGTCAGAGTGTGCTGTTTTTTGGGGATCCCATGAAAAGAGTGGTTTTCAAAATACAGCAGAGTGCGTACTGTGATGCCCTGCAATGTGTTTTCAAGGATGCAGAGGCTTTGCCATGGCTGTGAGAAGAATCCTCAGCCAAGCTCTGGAAAGCGACAGTTCCCAGAGCCCTTTAGCAGTGCAGAGCAAGGAGTAGGCAGTGATGGGGAAGAAAAAAAGAAAAACCAATGTGCCATTAGGGAGATCAAAGAGAAAATTATTTGGAAAAATCCTTCAAAATGGACTAATACAATCTAAGGATAAGATTCCTCTAGAAGGACTTCTTCAGACAATCATTAGTGCTTGGGTAAAAACTGAGACTGCTAGGTACCAACAACACACCTGTAACACGTCTCAAGTGTTGGTAAAAAACATGACTAGCTGCTTGGATAAAGTTTGAAATTATTGCTTTGGGGTTGGTTTGGTTGGTTGGTTTGTTTTGTTTCTCTAATACAGAGGAAGTTCAAAATATCTGACATCCAAAATCCTTCCCTGTGTTATTTTTGGTACAACTTTAATCAGTTTCATCACATTTATCTGAGCAATGAGATACAAAAATATCTACTCTTGGGGGTTGCACAGTTGGTTGCATGGTTTTTTGTTTGGCTATTGGTGCCTTGGGTGAGCTCTTCTGGGGAAAAAGTAGGTTTCTGACATCTATCTGCCCTGGTATATTGGTTCACATAGTGGGATCTCAATCCATGATGGGTTAATTCCAGCATTAAAATAGTATTAATCACACTCAAGAAGGAGCCTGCAGTGACAAATTGAGTAGCCTCCTCCCCCTCTTGCAGTCTCAGTTCAGTAGAGACACTTGCAGTGGTTCTGGAGGATTACAAACATCAGATTTTCAATGAAATTCCACAGAAGTGTCCACTGAAAATTTTAAGATATTATTTCAGACCAAGGACTGTCAGGGAAACGCCTCAGCAATATTTCCAGATCCATCAGAAGAGTTCAATGCATGAACATTTGCTTCCAGTTTGAGAAGATCTTTGCCCAGGTTTTGTGTCCAGGCACTCATGTGCTTTGCTGGTGAAATGAGGATTTGCAGAGATGTACACAGTGTGTCCCTGTGGACAGGTAGGTCAGGACACCAGGGTAACTTAGCCCTCATGAAGGTGCAACAAGAGTACTTTATAACACAAAACAGAGCTTCCCAGTGATCGCAAACCCCAGGTACTTTTACTTGTTTTCACAAGATTTATACTTCTTCTCTGTCTGCTGTCAGAGTCACATGGAGAGACCAAAGCAGAATAAGAGAGAATAAGAGAGGCTCTTCTCCATATATTTCTAGTTCAACCAGAGTGATGACAAGCAACCAACCAACATCTGAGCAGACTGTGATGAAACTTCCTGCTTGGCTGTGCAGTCTTTCTCCTTGCAGATCAGCAGCCACACTACAGGGTCTTCATGTGACCTGCAACTCCTCAGCCTCCATTCTCAAAGGTTGGGTGGCCTAATTAAAACCAACTGAAAATGAGAATGCAATTTTGCACACTGCACCTCAGCCTACAGGCTGGTTTGATCATTCCTATCATGTTTTCCACACTTCTAATATCTTTTCCACATCCATCCAGCATGGGAATGGTTACAGGAACATAGCTAAGAAACCCATTCCCTCTTATCTTTCCAACAGATCCAGTCCCTTAACAGAGGCAGGAATCCATCCCTGCTATTTTTCCCCTGGAGCAGTCTCCTACTCTAGTCATCAAATGAATATGCAAGGTGGAAAGATTGCAGCCTGGTGAAAAGCTGTACTCTCCTTTGCATC
The DNA here is from genome assembly GCA_013400495.1 of Nicator chloris. Taxonomy (NCBI): domain Eukaryota; kingdom Metazoa; phylum Chordata; class Aves; order Passeriformes; family Pycnonotidae; genus Nicator; species Nicator chloris. The sequence continues at coordinate 196,165 of WAAE01011968.1, read as the reverse complement.
CTAAATAACCACTGATCTCCCTGTAAAAATAACTTCTCAGAAGACTGCACGGATTCACTGTCTGCTTCGCATGCAATTAAAAGAAATCCAACAACAACAACAACAAAATCCCCTGTATTTTTTTAAGACAGCCATTTTTCATAGCAGAGCTTTAAAAGTCCCTATAAATGTGAGATGCCAGTGGTTTCTCATGAAAACAAAAGATCCCGGGGCTTAGCTCTCTGCTGAGACGGGAGGAAGCGCCAGGGTAGGAGTGAGGGAACATTCAATCGGGCTGCTCTGACAGCTTTATAGCCCAGATACAATGGGCAGAGCCTCGGTACTGATGAGCCCCATCGCGGCGGCCCCGCGCGTTCGCTCCCGCGGCTCCGCCGATTCTTCAGCCCGGCCCGACCCGACCCAATCCGTCCCCATCCCGGGCCCGGCCCCGCACCGGGGCCCCGCACACCTTTGTCAGACCCCCGCCAGAAAAAGCGGCTGTTTAGCAAAACAAAAGGACTCCCGTAATCTACTTATTGTGCCTCATTAGGATTGCGGGCGCCCTCTTCTAATGGGAAAGTTATAGGATCAAGCCGGCGGCGCGCTGCGGGGTTACCGCGCCGGGTAATAAAGACATTTTTTTCCCCGTTCATGTCCAAGCATGACAAGACACAGCGACTCGCTCCCGAGAAGCCGCTTGACATCTTCATTGTTCTACCTACGCCGCTAAACACTTTTTTTCACCGTTTCTTGGGGTGAGCGTCACGAATCCAAGCGTGGCTTTTCCAGGGAGAGGGGGCTTGATTTGGCTTTTTGTCTGCTCCCGGCTGCAGAAGGGAGCTCGCTCGGGCAGGATCTCTGCTCATTTTCAAAGGAGAGTCCTGGGCAGATGTTATCAGGGATGGTTTATACAAATCCGAGCCTAGGTTAATTCAGAAAATATGTCGTTTCTGCAACAGCTGTGAACCACACAATGTTATCGTGCTCCTGATATGCGGGCACTTAGATAACATGACAGTCCCTAGGTGATAGGGTCACATCAACCTTTGATGCTGAAACACATGCAAATTCCCCTTAGAGTTGGAAATGCAGTGCTTCTGGGGGCTGTTTAAAGAAGACATTGTTCAGATAGTGTTTCTCACTGAAGCTGCAGTTTCTTATTTCCAAAGGAGAGCAGCCAGCACTGTTGGATATTACAGAAGCCCCTTAGAAACATTTGAGAGAGAGCTTAAAATTAACCATTATAGCCCAATTTAAATGGATTTATGGAACATAAAATAAAACAAAAACTTGGCTTGTTTAACAAACTGTAGAGTCAAAAATCTGACATGCCCAGTAAATACAGCAGCCAGAGTCGTGCTGCAGAGAAGATTTGTGAAACACTGCGCGTTTGACTTTTTCTTCCTGTGTAATTTAATTCTAATGGACCATTTTGTGTCGTCAGTTTTGAAGTGAGAATACTTGATGAAGTCTTCGGGGGAGAGGCTTGAAAAACCAGTGACATGGTAAGGGCACAAGGATTTCAAAGCCCTCCAGCAACCTAAAAAGGCCTCAGACCAGAGCACTTTATTTAGGCAAAACAGAGGTTTCCAGCATCTGAACTCAGACTAACCACACAGCCCGTTTCAAAAAACGTTTAAAAGTAGATCACCCTTGTAGGAAACACATGTATTATTTAATGGTTCATGACAACACTGCCTTTCAATTCGTTGAAACACATTTGAACCAATATTGAGGACTATCACACCCAGGGGACACTGTGGAAGGAATTTTGGATGGTGCAAGGTCATTCCCTGCTTTGCCTGAGATAAACCTCCCTCTTCCAAACGCCCTAATCTTTTCCTGATATCCTAGTGCTTATAGAAAATCACTATGGCTTCTTAAAGACAATGAATGGTCAACATTTGTTCTACTCAAAGATAACTTCAGTTTATAATCTCATCTGAAGAGGAGCTATCTGTATGGTGGTAATAAAACCACAAAATTTTAGACCATGATATTCATATTAGATCATTTTTATATTGCCAGTGTGATAATACTAAGGTGGGTTTATCTTTTGGTGGTTTTTCCCCATACCTTTCTGAAGCATGCCTTGCACACACAGTCACTGGAAGTAGGTGTGTTAGGGTTTTTGTGAGGGATTATGGTACTGAAATCTTTGCTGTGGGTGATGAAGAGCCCAGGTCTGTGAGCCCTGGCAGTGCTGCTGCCAGGTGACAATAACCCAGCTCTTCTAACCACGTGCAAATGTTTGCTCTGCAATAAGTGCAATTTCAAACACAGTCTGTGCTTACATGTGTGAAGTGCACAGAGCCTTCAAGCAAAACGCTGTAGCCAGCAGATATGGCCTTCCCAGGAATGCGAGGAGGAATGAAGAGCAGTCACTGCTCTTTGGAAGCATCCAGTGAAACACCAGAGCGGGAGAGCAGTAACTGGTGAAGGACTGCCAGGGTGTGTAACCTGGGAAGATGCTGCCCTTTTGGGCAAAGCAGATGTATTTTGCAGAGCTCCAGGCAATGACAGGTCTTGGAATGTCATGGCTAATGTTTCACCCAGGAGCCTGCAAGGAGACCAAATTTCTTGGAGATACAACATTTCTCATGGGTGTCTCATAAACAAATTATTCTTGCTGCATCCACTGAGCTGTCCCTTCCTAGAACAGCAAATACACAAAACCCAACCAAAAATGAAGTCGAGCTGTGCTGGCACAAAGAGCAGTGCATGGGCTGAACCTGGAGTGATGCCATTTTCCTTAATCTGTTGGTAGGGAGGTAACAAATATCCAGTTTCTCTTGTGTATCAGCAGCTTTGAGGCCTCTTTGTAAGCAGAGCTCAAGTCAAGTGCATCAGTAATGCCTGTTATTGTGGCAGACACCACAGAGAGAGCATTAGGAGCTCCCTCCTCACCCAGGGAACACAAACCAGGGTGTGTTTATGGCCCAATAATTGCTTGTTTGTGTAAAGTAATGATGTCCCTGTTTGGCTTTTAGACCAATTAGTAGAATAAAGGTGGTAAAAACACCAACATAATTAGTCTAATGACTATAAACCACTGACACTAAGTGTAAAATCTCTAGCCTTTTTGACACCCCGGTTTTATAGTGCAATATAAGGAGGGCAGTAACGTTAGCATGTAGGGGAGTTCCTCTGCTTTTGTAGCTGACTTTGAATGCCCCTGCACAATCCGATGTGTTTCGATCGCCTGGGGTGACTGGCTGTGGCCTCATATTAAAGGAAAGTTGCCTCTGCTAATTATTCTTTGTACTGCTTTTTCCCCTTGCTAATTAAGAGTGGCAGAGAGATTTGATTATCATGTTTTCCCAGTAGTTAAATAAAGACAAAATCGAACCTCTACCCACCCCAGATCCTCAGGCTGAAACAGATGCTGCTCCTTGCATCCAGGATTTCATTGCTTCATCAATATGTTACCAGCTGAGATTGCCAGAGACTTGCTACCAGCAGTGGAAGGCATTAAAAATCAGTCTTCTAATGCCGGCCACAATGCCAGGGTTGTGTTTGGTGGGTAAACAGGAGAGTTATCTGGATGTGCAGCTCCTTCTGAAAACATGGACAGCTTCACTGTGGCTCCACAGCTCCCTTCCTGGTGCAGTTCAAAAGTGACTGTGGAGATTGGGAAGGCCAAGATTCACCCTAGGATAATTATTCACCTGGAGACTCTCTTGAAAAAAGTGATGCAAGTTCTTTTGGGGGTCTCTCCTGCTGGTGTGAAAACCTCTTTTGTTCTTTCAGTGCTGGGAGAGCTGTGCTACACCGTCCCTTTGTGTTGCACTTATGGCAGCAAAACTGCTATAGCTAAATCCATCCTGCTCCAGTGAGCTGATTTCTGCTGGAAAAATCCACTTTTCAATCCACAGGAGCAGCACGACAGGGAGATCATGCTGCATCACCCAATGGCACTGAGTGCTTAGAGCAGGGAAGTCCCGGGTATCTGCCACAGTGGTGGAGACTTCATCACAGTGCACATTTCACAGCACAGCAGGAATTTTCTGATGTGTTACTCAGCGTGTTGTCTGATCATAGCCTGGGGCAGCTGGTGGATACCTCAGGTTTTCCTCCTGAGTGTGGGGGATGAAGAGGCATTGCAACCCCAGCCTCTCTACTCCTTCAGGTCTCCTTCAGGACTCTCTGAAAGTCCCTGAATTTGCCCCTAAGATCCTGGACATGATTGCCTTTATGACCTCTGCTTTTGCTCCATTTCCACACCTCAACACCTGCCCTGGCACGACTCTCTGAAGAAGGGGCTCTTGCATCTGTTTAAGGCCGTGGGGGAAAACCAGCTGTCTCATTTTAGGAGTAAAGCAATGGCTCAACTTGTTTTTTAAGTCTGTCCCCAGAGCTCTAAGGGCATCTGCAAATAGCAGAGACAATTCCCAGGTGTTGGTTGTTGCACCCACTGCTGGTTCTGCTGTCCAACAAACCCACCAGCAGGATTTGGCTTCCTCCTAATCCATTAGGGAAGATGGTCTGTGGCTGCCTTTGCAGAGAAGCAGAATAACGAGACAAAACAAGGGAGTTTTCACATGGCAAATTATGTAATAATGCTTTTAAATTAATGTTTTTCCTAAGGACACAGCTAATAAAAAGGAATTGGGAGTGGTAGCATTTTGACCACAAGTCTGAACTTCTCAATACTTAGGACTCCCTGGATTCAGGCTAGCTTTGCTGAGGGTTTTTAGAACTTTTTTAATAGTTTCAACAGATGTGAAAACCATAATTTGTTGAATTAAAGATGATAGTAAAGAGAATATTTCTTGCTCAGAAAGCTCAGCTTTGGGGTTTTGAAGCATTTATCTTTTAGCAACAGGTCCATCTTCCAGCCTCTGCTGAAGCTCTGCCCTCATGCTCTGGACTGCTCTCTTTCCATGGCTTATCAAAAAAAGGTTCTGCCTTCCTTCACTCTTTTCAGATCAAAGGGAACGTTATCAGTTTACAAAGCATCCCCATTTCTTCCTGTATTCCCAGCAGCTCTGTCTCGCTAACCCTCCCTCCAGGGTCAAGGGATTGGGACCCCGGCTGCTGGGAGCACTACTTCCCCTTGAACAAGGGTGCCTGTGGAGGTCTCTGCACTGTGAATTAGAAAATCATGCCTGAGTTTCCTATTCCCGGGAAAAGTTGCTTAGTCTGATGGCACAGGGCACCAAGCATTTCTGGTAGAAGACCACTGAACCCAGGGAGTTCCTGAGGGATTCAATTTGACCTCCTGTCCTTGATTTGCACTTCGGGGAAGAAAGGAATAAAAGGCATAAAAATGTAAGTAGCAGACAGAGTGTCATCCTTTGCTTTGAGTTTCCTGCCTTTTGTCAGGCTAAGTGCTCAATGCCATTTAAATGCAAGTTTTCCATAGGAGAATCCTCCCCCAGCCAGGCTTCCATGGAAAGTTTTGCAGTGCCCAGTTGCCTTCATGGCTGCAAGCTGGGGAGCAGTTCATCCAAAATCTCCTGTCATCAGAGTTTGAACCCTGAACTCCATCTCAGGGTTCCATTGTGGTTGGGTGATGTTTCCTTGAGGGTTGGAGCAAAGAGAGGAGGAAGCACTTCATCCTCTGACAGGTTTTCTCACACAGTAGTATTACTTAACCACTTTCTGCCTCAGTTTACCTGCCAATTCAATGGTTAACAACTAGTGTTGTGGGGCCATTGCAAATCCATAACATTTTCAAGTGCCTGAACATCCCTTGTGGGTTGCACTTAGGCTGGAACAACTTCTTCAAAAATCTCTTTTGCTAATGCTGCATTTTTTTCCTTGCCAAGATGGCCAGATGGATCTTAGAAAAAAAAAAAAAAATTTTTTTGCTAGATTCTCATTACAGTATGTTACTGATAGAACACTTTCTTCTTAAATATTTTCTCCCTTCTATCTATCCCACCCCTGTCTTGCCCCTAAACAGATTCTCAATTAACCACGAGAACAGATTCTCAATTAAGAATGGGCAAAACTCACGAGCTCATTTTCACATATTTATATGGTTGGTCAATGTTTTTCTGCCTCAGATGATATTTCTTATTGGTTTTCAATTAAATAAAAGCATCTGCTCACTGCAAAAAATGTTTCAGCACAACTGAAGCTACAAACCAGTCTTGTTCTTTGGTAAAATATGTGCTACGTCTTTTTTTCTGTTGGTGGTGACCCTAATTTTTGACCTTAATTTTTCCCAGAGGTTACCGAATTCTGAAATTCCCCACTGGTTTAGTAAGGTATGAGCTAAGGACCCTCTCTAAAAGCCAAATATGAAAATAAGTGAGAATGCAGTTATTCAAGTGTAGACATGTCTGCTTCCCAATCCTGCATTGACTGGATATACTGGATTACACCTGGTTTCACCTGGAGAGCACACAAGTTGTCCTTCACCTTTTAGGTTTTTTTTCTGGAAATCCTGAATAGCTCCATCAGACCAATGGAGCTGTACCCAGAGAGGCCATGTGATTTTTTGGCTGAAATTCCTGCCTGAGCAAATCACTGTGATTCATGCTGTGACTTGGAAACCCAGTGGGTGTGCTGAAGGTCAGATTATCCCAGAAAAAACTCCAAATGGCCTCCTTATTGGTCACTCATTCTTTCTAGTGGTGGCTCTGAGCACAGTCCAGGAAGGACAGAAAGGGATTGATTCACCTTCACCACAGGTGAGCTTGTGTGAACCCCAGGCACAGCTGGTTTCACAGGGAGCTGAGGTGAAGAAAAGTTAATTTGTCTGCCCAGGTGAGACCATCCTCCCTATTGTAAGTTCATATTTGAAAACACAGCCCTGGCCTAAAGCCTGTTTTCAGGATTTCAGCCTGTCCCAGGTCAGCCCTGGAGCACCACGAAGGTGGGACAGCGTGTCCCTTGGTGCGGGGATCTGCGGATGGGTTTAAGCAGCGGATTAGCTGCAGAATAGCTAAGCTCCTATAAGGCTTGGGAAAACATGCTGCCCTTCCATGCTTAGTGGGTTTGCCAGGCTGTCCTGTCACTTAGAATGAATGGGGAGAGAAATCATTATTTAATTATCTGGGAAACCCTTTAAAAGACTAATCAGCAAGGAATTTCTCTCCAGTAGTAACAGCTGGCTCTCACACTATGAGTCACAAAGAGAGATATTAAAAGCCTGTTTTTCTCAGTTAGTGAACTTATTAACTGTGCTCTTCTCTTTTATAGAAATGCTGCTTTGTTCTCTAACAATGGTCCCCAGCCCTTGAGAAACATGACAGCATGCTGAAGGGGATGGGGGGGCTGTCTTACTGTAAGTTGGGGTTTACCTAGTCCAGGATCTCACACCTCAAATGCCAGTTCTGCTTTTTTGGGGGTTCAGATGAGGCTCTTCCCTGCAGCCGGGTGGCAAAGGGGTCTGTCATGAGAGGAGTCAAATAGAGGATGCACCAGGAAGGGGCACAGCAATTCGTGCAGGGACAGCCAGCAATTCACTTCCCTGCTGCCCTTGCAACTAGGGAAAATTGCATCCAACCTGGCTTCCCCTTGGAGAAGCAGTGGTTTGCCTCAGTGCTGTGTGAATGGCAGAGAGGAATGAGCTCAAAGTAGTAGGTTGGGCAGGATGAGATACAAGATATCTCTCTGAACGAGACTGGGACATGGAGAAGAGATGTTCTTTCCAGGACAATAGCTCTCAGTGCATGCCCCCACTCAGGGCTGTGAATTGTCACCAAGTCGGGAAGTCTTGACCCAGCTCTGCCCAGAAACCTCTCTGCACCAATTCCCCTCTTGCCAGTGCTCAACAGTGGATTCAGGAACCACAGGGCACCTATTAAACCTCAGTGCAAGGAAGTGCTTTTAAGTTCAAGTGGCATCTTAAGTGACATTAAATAAGGGAAGCCATGTCTCAGGCAGTGTAATGCCAGGCTACCTGTCCCTATCTCTGGGTTTACACTTTGGGCACCAGGTTTGCTCTCCTCTGCAATCTGCAGCTGTGTAATGAGCACTTCAAAACTCAGCAGAGCCCATCAGCCCCTCCAGCTCTGTCAGCCAGACCCTTGGCCTTATCAGAGCTTTGCAGAGGGAAGAGCTGCCTTCCTTCCCTGGGCCTGTCAGCCCTCAGAGGGTTTAAACATGCTGCTCTCCAAACACAACTGGTCCAACGGTGCAGTGAAATTGCTGTGGGAGTGTGGGGATGGGGACCAGATCCCTCCAGGAGACTGGGGCACAAATGACTGGAGAGGTGGTGATTGTGTGGGAGAGCAGCTGGGCAGGGGCCAGGGCTGTGCTTGGCTCTGGTGGGGACCTGAGGTGTTGGGGTGTGCACGTGTGGTTGTGTACCTCTGTGGGTGGGAAGGAAGGGAGGAAGGACTGAAGGGGAATGGGATTAAAGTTTACTGAACACCCATTCCCATACGCACAGTGATTTGCTGCTTTGAGTTTTTCTTCAGAAATATTTTTCTCTATAATATTTTTATATATTATATA
>WAAE01011968.1:85592-187365 GCA_013400495.1 Nicator chloris | reverse complement strand
ATATTTTTATATATTATATATATATTTCTATAATATTTTTATATTATATGAATTTCAGACTCCCAAAAGAGAATTCCCTCCCCTCCAAGATCAAGCATTTAAATATGAAAGAAATTTACAAGGTCAAATTGAATTCGTACTATTCAAGCCAGTGTCCCAGCACAACAGAAAGGAAGAATCACTGTCCAGGTGACATTGGGCTCTCTGCTGCAGGGGAAAATTAGCAATAATATTTACCTTGCACAGACAAAACCAGTATGAACACAACAATCCTCTCCTCTTCTGGGGCCCTTGCTGAAGACAGACGGCTCAGCAGTCTGGCAGTAATGGATAAATCTCAAAGGGCAATATTTCAGCTTATATAAGGGGATGGGGCTTCCTGCCAAATGAGCTTCTACAATTTACATCAGGGAGGATTTGGCTGGAGATAAATCAGGTAATCATTCCCCTGGAGGAGCTGCGGTACCATCAGCACTCACCTGTCTGCTCGGCATCAGAGCCAAGCCCGTCCTCCCTCGGGCAGCTCCAGGTATGAATTGCACATTTGGGGTGCTTTGGGAGAGGGAGGCAATGATGAGAGGCATTGGCAAACTCAGGCGTGCATAAACATTGGAGAAATAGGTGTTTAACTGGAGTGCTTTGCCTTAGAGAGGAGACCCCGCCAGGTGGGCGAATTGCCCTAAGGGATCCGTGTTCAGCTTCCTGCTTTGCCTCTTTTTTCTGTGTCATCAGTCTCTTGGTCTTGGTCTGCTGCCTGCCAGCACCTCCTTCAGCGTCCCGGCCTGAAGGTCGAGAATTAAGCAGGACTGCTCCTGTTTGTCCTGTCTGTGCAAGAGACGGGATGGAAAGCAGGGCAAGCAGTGAGCAGCGTTTCCATCTCCCCCGGCTCACGTCCCTGCACAGCTGTTGCTGTGGGGGAGCACACATCATCGCTGTGGGGTTGTGCCGGCTCACGCTTCCCTCCTGCTCCAGGACAGATCCGGGAGAGCTGGTGAGTCAGAGCTGTCTGCACCAGAGCTTGTCCTGGGGCTGCTCTGATGGAGCTGCAGGAACCAGCCCTCCCTCACGGCACTGCCTGCAGCTGCAGCTTTGGTAGCAGACACACATTTCCAGCTCCTGGCTGTCTGCGACTCTTCAGGAGCGGGATTTGCTCCCAAGGTTTTGCCCGTGCATCCACCACTTGCAATGCTCAAGCTGGCAGGGTGCAAGGCACAGCGCTCTGGTGCAAACACAGCCCTGCTTCCCCCTCTTTCTTTTCATCAACCAGAGCTTTCCCTGGAGCTGCTGGATATAGATGAAGCCTTGCAGAGCTGAGGCTTTACCTGACGCTCACAGGGAGGTCTCCAGCAGCCAGAGACAGAACTTCCTGTGCCTCTGCCCTGCATGCCTGCAGCTTTGTTTGTAAATAAAAAGCAATTTGCTCCTTATTGTTTCCATTTTGTTTTCATACTCAGTGGTCTCACAGCATGCAGGGGAGGGACACACATGGGGAGCTCTCCAGCATCCCAAGGGAGATCAATAAACCTCTAATCAGTGCTCTGGGAAAGAGCTCTCCTCTGGATTGCTTTGGTATGTGTATGAGAGAAGGATATGATGGTGCCTGCTTAAGAAAGGACCTCGCTGGAGATCCCATTCCCAGATCTCCCCGGCTGTTTTAAAAAACAAGGAGGAAAAGATATTTCAGGTTTTGCAAACTGCAGCTTGATGCACAGAGGATTGAGTTCAATCTGACCACCCTGATCTGGTTATCTGCTGCTCTGGACAAGACTGGGAGTTTGTCAAACACCTGAAGGGGCCCAGCATATCACACAGAAGGGTTGGGGCCATTGTGTCATCTGGGGGCTAGAGGGACCCTGAAGACTGTGTCTGATGGCACTGGGTGCTTGTGCATAAACAACTGAATTGAGCTGTCTTAAGTCACTGTCAGAGGAGAAGGCTGAGACAAGATGTCCTACAACAAAGGCTCCTGCCTGTTTCTGCAAAGAGCGCTCACATCACTGGGTACTGTAGAATATCAAAGCATTTCTGGCCTAGGCTGCAATGGAAGCTCCTTAAGAGATAAGAAATTATGTCTTTATATTTACCATTTGATTATGAAAGGAGATATTTTAATCAATATTTATCAGCCTGTCTGATGTACAAATAGTGTTTTATTCTGTTACACTGCTCTTATTCGTGTCCTACAGCCTATTAGCTCACAAACAGCAGAAATTATCTCATCTGTAGGGGAACCGTCGCTTTCTTTTTCTTAATTGGGCAAAATTCCTGCTGAAGTTCTATCAAAATTGATGGGCCCTAGCTCAGGTGAGTGTCCTGGGAGGCAAAAGGGAAAAGGGGTCAGACACAAAAGTATTTCAGAGCTAAATTCAGAAACAAGAGGACAGAGGTGGCTGGTGTAAGGGGTCCAAGGGACAGCCACCAGGTAGGAGGGACTGGACCCCAAGGATGTGAGCCTGGTGCAGATGCAGGTGCAGTTGCAGCAAAGATGTTGAAGATTATGCTATTTGTGAGGTACACAGGGAAAAACCAGCCCTGGAGTGCTGCTTCAGCCTTTCTTCTCCCTCCATCTCCTTTGACCTGTGCAGTGAGCCCATGCATCTCGCTGTCCTGTCCCAGCAGCTTTGCCCATCTCCTCTCTGTCATGGGCTCCTGCAAATCCTCCAGAAGTGTGTGAACAGCCCTGCTGGGGTGTGCCATGGGCTAGCTGATGTTTTTTCTGCCCTAGGAAAATAGATGCTTTGATGCAGGAAGGTACTTTGGGGTATGGTGACCCTGGATGTGTTTTGACCAGTAATTAGCTGGAGGCACCTGTGCCTCCTGGAAAGGTGATGTGCTCTGGGCTGTGTCCTCACCTGACTGTGTCCTAAAATAGGCCTGCTGATGGGAATTCAGCCAGGATCATGGAAGTTCTGTCTGCCCTGTGTCCTGCAGCATGGAGGGAGTGTCTGTACAATGAGTGTGTTGCTGCACATCCTTCACCTCAGATACACAGTCTGCAACTCCTCAACCAAAACCCAGGTAAGCTCCAAGTGGCATTGTGGTTTGCCTATTTCAGGTGTGAGAGATTGGGATTTATGATGTTCAGCTACATTGGGGCTGCCTGCAAATTCCTCTTTGCTTTTGTATTCTGGTATTTGCAGTGTCCAGGTCTCTCTGTGTGCTGCTGATGCTGAGGATGGATCTGATTTGTGCTGTGAAGCGTTGTAAGCAGGGGTAACTCAGTGCTTTGACACAGAGATACATATCTTCCCAAGGCTGAGAGATTTCCAGATTCCAAGTAGATGCCTGGTGGCCCCCATTTCTGCAAAAACAAAGCCAGGCACCAAAGGCACCTGTTTAGGAGCAAAATACAGAGCGAGATCTAAGGCTATGGCTTGATGCTATTTCTACGCCTTTTGCAACAGCTCAGTTAAAAGGCATTTTTGCAGAGAAGAACATGACACTTAAAAGGTAACATATTCTTTTCACCTTCCAGTTTCCAATTCAGTTTGTAACTTAGCCCCAAGAAGTGATCAGGGGCTGCTTTCTTTTCAGCTTAAAATCTCTTTTTTCATGCACTGGTTGTCAGTGCTCCCGAAAAGATTAAATAAGGCAGAGGTAATGTAGATTTAAAGAATTTTCCAGATGAAGTGCCAGAGCACTTTGAACTGAAGAAGAAAGAGGTTGCTGTGAGGAGACTGGCTGGTGCTGGGGGAAGGCACCATGGAGCTTTGCTCAGCACACTCTGTAAATGTGGGTAAATGTGCCATGACTGGAGTCATGGGGGCTGGCAGAGCACCACTAACTCTGCTGTGGGGCACAGTGCAGTGCTTGTGATGCTCTGACCAAAGGCCATGTAACAGGACTGTGTGTCCAGTGATGTCCCTGGGGAACGGTCCTTCCTCAGAGCTGAGATCTGCTGTCCATGACTGGGGGCTGGAGAAACCTCGCTCAGCTGCCATGGTGCTGTCACACGGAGTATGAGCAGCCCTGGTCGGGCAGAGGGAACCTCCACCCCCTGAGCCCTTGCCCAGAGATCCAAATCTGCATAAAGAGCAAAACACCTCCAAGGGGAGGTAGCACGGGAGGAAAAGCTGGAATTACAACAGGTATGCTTGCTATGTCTGTTCTGTGGCTTTCTCAGCCAGGGAAGGGACATTGGACATCACCAGAGTCAAATGCTGCTGCTACCACCTGAAAAAGAGGTATCAAGGGCAATTTCTTCTTTTTGTCCTCCAAGGGAAAGATTCCACCCTGCTTCAGCACTGAGGATGTCTGGGCAAGAAGATGAGCTGCCACAAAGGATAAATTACTCCTGTTATCTCCAGATGGATCAGGTCTCTGACTGATGATATCAGCCCATGCGGAGGAAAGTTCTAGGGAGATTTGTGGAAACACTTGCTCTGTAATGCTCTCAGAAGGTGCAGAGTTACCTTCTGGCCATGGCCAGTGGGCGGAGGTAGTAGTTGGGGGAGGAACAAGATTTAATAAAAATAATAATACTTTAAAAAAATCCCCTTTGTATTTTAGTAACAGCTCTTCCAACATTCCCAGACCAAATTAATTCATGAAAAATTCCTGGCAGGTGAGTATGAATTCCATAGATAGGTGAAAACAGATTTGGAGGTAGAGTGAATAAACAGTTTTGAGTCATGCAAAATGGTACTGGAGTGGGTAGAAGAAGAAGCCAGGACTCCAGCTTCTCTCTGGCTGTGTTTTCCGAGTGCCTTTTGGTGTTCAGGAGTACTGTGTGCTCCGTGAGTTTTGTGTCTTTTCTCAGGGAATCGTTGCTTGAAGAGCTGCAAGGCAGCACGGATAGCCCTCAGGAGACTGGAGCACTTTAGGTATCCAGTGCCAGGGAGCAGATACTCATCTCTGCCTGTTCAGGCTTGTTCACCCTTCGGGGTACGTGGGTGTGAATGTGTGGGGCAGTGCTGGATTATTTGGGAGCAGAAGGTAACATCAGAAATACAAGCCTTGACAACAACTCAAGGGCTGATTTTCAGGTGCTCTGCACCTGCAATCAGCTTGCTTCTTTCAGAACCCTTCATCGCCCTCCTGGGCAAACTTTCAGGGTGGCTGCTGACCTGGTGAGCTGTGCTGAAAACACTTGTTTTGGAATCTAGCCGTGGTTTGAATTGTGGGCTCTTGGGAAGTTTGACACTTGATGCACAGCCAGATCAAACACAAAGCCACTGAGTGTATGACAACAGATGCTCATATCCTGCTTCTGCAGACATACAACACAGTTGTTGAGATACCTTGGGTCTCTTTCATCAGTTTTGGGTGTCTATTCATTTATTTTTTATTTTATTAAGGGAGGATCCTACGCTGGTGGCAGGTGTAAGATTTTGCATTGTGTTTGGGCTCCCAGCACATCAGTCCCTGTCCTTAGCAGAGTAAACAGAACTGACAGCAGACATGATGATGTTGAGCTCAGTCTTCCTTCATGACAGGCAACTTTGCAACACATGTCCAGTCCCAAAGGCACCACTGAACAGCTATTCCACATGTTCACCTCCATGAGATAAAAAACGTTGCCCTGCAGTAATAAACTGCAGACTTACAGTCAGAGACTCAGAGCTGTGCTGCTGGTGGAGGATTCCTCAAGGGCATCTTTGATCATGACATAGGAAAACAATTGTGAAGTAAAATTCCCCCTTGACTCTAGAGAAAGGCTCAGAGCCCTTACTTCAAGCAAAAGGAAAGAGCCCCACAGCTCCTGCCAGTCTGAGCTGAGAGAGGCTGACTCCTGGTCTCAAATATGGTGCCAAATGTAGCCCTGACTGGGTGATCCAAGACAGTATTTAACACCTCCATAAGGATCAGGCCCGCTGTTCTTCCCTGCTTCCCCTTTCCAGCTCTTGTCAGCCCCAGGTGCCTCTGAGGGAGGTGAGGGAACCCCAGCAAGAAAAGAAGAAAGAAAAGGCCCTCACAGGTTCTGGGAGCACCCATGGATGGCCTCAGGTGATGATCAGCCCCATGTGGAGAGGGACATGAACCTGCCTGGCCACTCAACAGCTCTTCTCAGGCTCATGAGCTAATGGGGCTGTCATGGGTTTTCATCATTTTGAGGCTTGATTTTTAGGGTGCTGAGCATCCAGACCCACCGAACCTCAGGCCTGAATCCTCTGGGAATCACTGCTGCTTCACAAGTGCAAAGCAGGCAGCTGCAGGCAGACAAGACTGAGGGCAAAGGCAGGACCCTTTTCAGCTGTAGTCTTACAATATTGCAGCACAGGTTGGATTTTGCCACTGGAACGGGGCGTTGCACACTTCCTTGGGTACCCAGGACCAGAGGGTCACATCCTGCTCTCGCTGTGTCCCCTCCTCGGACCCTTCCTATACACAGATGTTCCTTCTCCTCTGACAAAAATAATTCATGGAAATTCAATGCGACGTCTCTTCCCCCTCTTTCTCCCTCTCGTTTTTGTTGTATTCTTGACAAGCTTGAACTCCATAGGGGGGGAAAATAAAAGAGCAGCCCAGCCCCTGGTCCTCCCCGCATCCTGCCGCAGTGCCCATTTTACATGGTACAAAGGTCATTTAGCATAGCATGGAGCCCTCAGCAAGTTGCACAAGGCAATTTCATCTGATCCGTGATGGAATTCCACTCAGCCAAAATCCTTATTATTATGCATTTTTTACACATTAGGATTTTCCTTTTGTTGGCAGCCAGATCTCTTCATGAGGTGTTAAAAAGTGCAGAGGGGCTCCCTGCTCCACTTCGGGTAGCTAATCCTGCCTTTAAGGCTGGGATAACTGTTTCATTACGGGATGGGCTCAGCTTTAGAGCCACTGATGTTTGCTGACAAGGATCTCAGAAACCAGCACAAAACCCGAGATGGAAGAAAACCTATCTCTGCTTCTTGTAAGACAGCCACAACCCAGCAAGGGCCGTGAGACTGGCTCCAGTTTCTTAACTTTCTTTTCTCTTTCCTTTATTTTTTTTTCTTCCTAAAGTTCTAGCCCCTAATTTTCTAAATGTTTTCCAAGCTGGCAAACATGTGATGACTCATTTGCACCTGTGAAAAGCAATCCTCCCAATTTGATGGATGATATTGCAAACTTTAAAAAATAAAGGTTAACTGGTAAAGTTAAATAAATAGATTCTCTCCCAGCACCGAATGGAGCGATGTCACAGGCAGAGGAAGCATCTGCTTCATGCCAATCACAGCCACGTGCCTCTTGAGTAGTCAGAAAAGCAGCTTTATTAAACTAGTGTGGTCCTCAAGTAATAATTAGATAATACCTGAGCCTAAGAAATTACGTAGCTTTTGTTCATAGCCTTCATAAAATAATACTGAGCTTTATTACAATGCTTCTGGCTGGAAAAATAATCAAATCCAGTCCTTCAGTCAGTGGGATATTTCAGTGATTTTAAACTGGTTTGACTTTATCACAAAAGATGAATTCAAACAGGAACAGGTGCAGAGAAAAGGAACTAGGATGGAGGATAATCAGGGCCTGGAAAGCCTGTTTTATGAGACAGGACTAAAAAGATTGGCTTGTTAAGCCCAGCAAAATGAAGGGAACCTGACTGCTGTCTATAAATACAGCAGGGATGTAAATACAAAGGAGGGAAAAGAGCTATTAAAGCAAAAGGCAGAGTTGGCACAAGAACAAATGGCTATAAACTGGTCACTAATAAACATAGCCAGAAATGAGAAGATGTTTTTCAGCCACCTGAGTAGCACTGCTCTGGAACAGGCTTCCAGCAGCAGTGGAGGGAGCAAGGGCTGGGCTGAGCTTGGATGGTGCCTGGCCAGTTTCTGGCAGGGATGACATGTCCTGAGAGCCAGGACGGAATCCAGAGCCCTGGGAGAACCCTGCTATCCCACCTTCATCTGTCAATGCAAATACTTCATAACAAGTGGGGGTGGAAGGAAAAAAAGATGAAAAACTGTAACAATGCTGGCAGTTTGCTGGGAAAATATTGCTTCTGGGGTAAATAATTTCTCATTGAATAGAAATAAACAGTGAGAAAAATTCAATTCATGTTGGAAAAGTGGCATTATCCATAGGAAGATAAGAACAGATAATAAAATGTGCAGTAGCAGTGAAATGTTTTTTCTGGTTTATATAGGAAGCAGGTAGAACTGGCAGAGCTAAATAACCTGAAACCTCATTTCTTGATGACAATATAAGTTTTCTTCCCTGAAATATATAGCAAAGCTCAGAAAAATTATACAGGAGAAGATCTTTTAAGTCTCAGAAGAGACCACCTCAGTTGCCTCAGCAGTGAGCTGATAGCATTTAGTAAGTTATGAAAGGATAAACTTAATTTATCTCTTTCTTTCTTCCATCTTCCCCATTGAAAATATGGACAGGACTTCCCTTTGACAGACTGCCCAAGGAACACGGGGAAGGGGTAAATTAGTGCAACTATTTAATTCCCTTGCTGAAAGTGCCTTTTTCTTCCTTTTGATTTAGACAAACGGAAAAGCTTGAGCAAATTCAGCAGTTTGGCACAGTCTCTTTGGCTGAAGTTGGTCTGCTGCATATGAAATCCTTAAATGGATTTTGGCTCAACAGAAACACACTGTTTTTGTTTTGTGAGTAAACCCCAAGTGTTATTTGGAGTCATCCTCTCACAAACACAGGCACAGAGCAGCGTGTTTTGGTCAAGCTGATTCAGTTCCTGCCTCAGCAAAAGGATTTTAGTTAATGGGTTTTTAAGTGATCTAATGTTCATCTTGTGAATGATGAGAGGACAAAAAAAAGTCTCTGTTCAGGTTTTATTTACAGACCAGAAAAACCTCTCGTATTCCATGGAGACATGGGGATACAGAGGGAAATAACTGGGAGGAGATCTTGATCCCACTCCCAGCAGCTCCTTTACCGAGTCACTGACTCTGTAAGAACAGTAAGTTTCTCTCAAGACATTGTTCCTATCCTGTTTTTCTGGTTTATCAGGTACATGTCCAAGACTTTTTTGCAATTAAGAACACACTGGTCCCCCTTCAGTAATAATAAAGGCAAAGAGAGGGAATGCAAATAGTTACCAAAGGCAAGTAAAGCAAGCGTGACACTGGTAAATAGACAAGTAACCCCTGGTCCTGCGGCTGCAGCACATCAACACAGGCACACATCAATACCAGTCAATGCTGTGCCAGGAGCCAGCACCCAGCACTGCCCCACAAGCCATTACCACTCGTACTTCAGCCACCCAAAAGCAACCCAGGTGTCTGCCCTGGTTCCATGGTGCACAGAGCCCTTTTTCCTATGACTCAGTTGTTAACTCAGGTAACGCCATGGAGAAATTACACAGACCCAGCATTAGTAACCAGGTAATAACCTGTTCCTAATGGTCCAAATGCAAGATCAAAGGTGTTTAGAGAGGCATAGGCAAGGAAACTGCTGTGTTAAAACACAGTTAAAACTAAATGACAACCCATTGCTAGGAGACATTTGCTGAGAGACATTTACTCAGAGGCATTTACTGCACATATTAGCAGGGGTAATGCAGAAGGGACAAATTCATTACCTGGGTAATGATTTTACATTGCTCTTTGCATTCAGTGGATTGTCTCCAGGAACCACTTTTGCTCTGTCCATATGTACATAGTATTATTTGTCCCTGTTTGCATTCATGAAGATCAAATCCACAGTGAAACTTGAGAGAAAGCTAGGCAGAACATAGAAATGTGGCAATGGCCTTCAACGCTTGATTTGCTAAAAAGTGGGATGAAAAAGTACTCTACCATGCAGACTGGGTAGCTGGCAGGATGTAAAGAAACACTGGTGTTATAGATCTGCAAGCCAGGTAAAACCTCATTGAGGTTTTGAGGGTGAGGAGTTCACTGAAGGTTGTGCAGCAATTGTGGCGTGACAGTTGCTTGGTCCCATCGATCTCCTGAAAAATGCCTTTGAGTGAAGAAATCATCCATATGTACTGTACAGAGGAGAATAACTTCTGGTTTGTGAGTTTCCTGTTGGAGGGATGAACTGATAACATGCCTTATGAATAAATTAATGATTAGTCTGATGCAGGAGCACTTATTGATCTGGTTTGTAAAGTGCCTTTTCTTTCTGTCCCAGAAATGCCCTTGCTGCTTCTGCTCATCCTTTAAAATGAAATTCTTTTAGAGAATGGAAATCCTCAAAGTACACTTGAACTTGAAATTAGACTTTCTATGAGAAGGCCATCATCTAGAAACGGGATAGGCTGTGCAATTTCATTTAGAAAGATAGAGAGAAGGTGGGCAGGATGGGAGAGAAGAAGAAAGAAAGGAAGAAGCTGGAAGGAAGGAAAATATATAAGGATGGATCAGAATTGTCAAGCTCAGATCCAGTTCTGGAGACTCACCTATCCCTGTGCCAGCCCAGCTTCAAATAACCAATTTTATATGATTTGAATTGATATAAATTGATATGAGGCTTTTGGGTTGGTCACAGGACTCAGGGCTTCATGACAAAATGCGAATCAAGGTGCAAATTTGGATTTCAAGTGTCCTCAGATCTGGGTGTGTTTAGATGAGCAGTTTGGCATTACATTTCCAGTAAGGAGACACCTGAACAATCATTAAGCCTCAGCTCAGGGAGTGAACACTTTGCTGGCCAGGCTGTGCTCTGCAACTGCCCCATGCTGATATGGCCCCCCCGTGCTGCCAACACCTTTTTTGTCCTGTACTGAGGAAGATCCTCCTTCTTCTTCTTCTCTCAGCCTTTATCCCACAGCCATTTCTCTGCCTTGAAGCCAGGAGGAGCCCACTGCAGAGAAGGTGCCTGGCCAGACACCGATTGGTGGACAGATGGGGATCCACACCTACCAAAGTACACCTAAGCAGCTTTTTTGAAGTGATGTTACACCAAAGGACTTGAGCCTGAAGATGGCAGAAGTTTTGTTGGCTTCAGTACAGTTTTTTTTTTTTTCAGATCACTCTGTTTTGAACCTTTCAGACCTAAACTCCTGGGGTGGAGGATTCTCACTGTTCTGGGCACGGGCCTGACTCCACGCATGGGGAATCACACCTTGCAAAAGTTCAGGCTGAGCTCATCAGCTCTGTTGGTACCTGTGGCCAGTTTGCTGAAAAATCTGCCATGAAGGTGTTCAGTGCTCTGTCTCGTGGACTGGGGACCTGCACGGACCCTCCAGGCTGGAAGTCAGATGGGAGAACAGGGTGATGCTGCTCCGGGGTCTGTTCCCGTGAGATGCCAGCCTAATGTGGCATAGATCTCAAGCAGCTGCTGAACTTACAGGGCTTCTTGCTTTGTGTTTCAGGGCTTCCCACTGTACCCAAACTGCACTACTGAACTAGGTGTCTCCTAGCTTGGATGTGACCTGAAAACAAAACTAGACAGTATGTTCAGATCACCAGAGCTCAGAGAGCTACATCTCCAATTCTGATCTTTTTATTATCTATTTATTTGTCATATACAGTTAATAATTTCTACAGATGCTGAAAACATTTTGCGTCATCTGAAACTTAGAAATCTAACAGAAAGGAGACTAATAAATACATACATGCATAGCACTGCATCATGACTGCCTGTTCCTGGATGATTATTGCAGGGACCCCCAAATTTCATGCTGCCGAAATGTATTTAGACATGAATATCAATTTGAGACTTCAGTTCTGATCATGCTAGATGACTCTTAACAACCATGACCAACCTCTCCTCAAATCATTACCATTCGTATAGCCACAAAAGGCAAACTTGATGAGAGAATGAGAAGCTAGTAGGGTCTCAGGCTAAGCATACAACAGTGGGATAGCTATAAATGAACCTTTTCAACCATAAATTACATGTGGCCAGTAATTCCCTTTTCTCCCTCTCTCCCTCCCTCCCCATCCTCCCCCTCCACTCTGAAAACCCTGGGACAAAGGCTTGCCTCTCTGAAGGATGCCTTTCTGGAGGATTAAGCAGCTTTTGTTGACAAAATACAAATTACAACTCCTTTGCTTGGTGTCCCGCCTTCTCAGCTGGGCTCCAGTCCCTGAGGGACAAGGCTCTATTACCCCTGCGTAGATGAAGAGCTCAGAATAGGCAGATGTAATTATTAACACCATTCAATGGAGTGTCTTTCTGAATTATCAATTAAAAATCTCTACTGTTTTTTCCTCACACTAAATAGAAAGCTGACGGCAGTTGATCTATTGTGCAGCAGAGCTTTATATGCATATTTAAACAGTGTGCTTCTCTGCTTTTTTATTCCAGGGGCAGTGTGGGGTGAGAGGGACTCCCATGAGGTAGCACAAAGACCCCTGTCATTTGATTGAGAGAAGAGTCTTTGGAAAAATATTGTCGCCTTCCACCCTGGCAAACAGGTCCCGTGGAGATATCCAAACAGCCCCGAGATGCCCGATATTGTGGGAGGTGACAAATGAGCCTTCCCTGCTCACGCACCAAAGTGCCCCTGAGCAGCCCCTTGACGTGCTGCTATTAAAATGCAGAGTTCATGGGCAACAGACACATGAGCATGGAGAGAAAACAGAAATTAAGCAATGTGATCGAAACCAACAGCCACGCCGAGCCGGGCTGCCAAGAGCTGTCAGCTTTTGGCTGAGGGGGAAGACTGATGCACCAGATTTTGGGGAAGGGGCTGTGAAGATGGCTGAGGAGCAGGAGAGCATGGGTAGAGTTTTGTTAACTCTCCTGCTGCCCCACAAGTATTTCTCCAGTTCTCACCAGAATAAACTGCCCTGCAACCCTCCCCAGACAGCGTGGTTCAACGCTGTTGGGAGCTTAAAAATTTCCATTGGTGGCACTGGGATGTTGAGCTGCAACTTACTTATTATCATCTACCACTAACCATAAATTACCACTTATCAGCTCCAAAGTCCAGCCCTAACATTCCAAAAATTTGGTTTTTTCTCAAATCCTTTTTTTTTTTTTTTCTTTTTTTCCCTTTTGGGCAAGTTGGACCTATTGCTTGCACAGAGCAAACTACTGATATATGGGTAAATTGTATCTACTTTTTTCTTGTATGTATTGCGTACATCATCTTTTTTCCCAGCTGGGATTCCCACCAAATCCACAAGTAGAGTGAGACAAGTTTTTAAACATTGGAAAAGTGGCATTATGCATAGCGGGAATTTCAGTTCAAGGGTTTCAATTTCCAGAGTGGTGTCAACTGAAAAAGCATCCAAAGAAAGACAAACAAGCCAAATTTGGGAGTATCTCTGGGCTTGGAGAGGTAGAGTTAAAAATGCTATATCAGACAGAAAAAGATAATAACTGCTAAGGAACTGGAAAACATTTGGGGCTGGACATGTGCCTTCAGCAGTTTAGAAGCTTATTTTATTAGCACTTAAGGCCTAGAAGTAGCACTGAACTCTTGACATGTTGGACCACTTCCATCTATTGCCTAATACAACCCCTATTCTCTTTTTCTAGCTCTTCAGATTTACCTAAGAGAGTGCAATACCTGGGTGAGCAATTTTTTTTTCTGTTTCTTTTTAATGATTTTACTCCCCTTTCCCCCAAAAGCCAGACCCCAGTAATGGACCCTAATGCACATGTAAGTGTTTCCAAGCTGCACTGCTCTGCTCAAAAGCCTTTCTCCAAGATGAATAGCATTTGAACTTTGTCCAATTTTTCTTATGTGGTATGTGCCCTTTATTTACTTGGTCATGTATATCTCACTCCATTTAAAATATTCACAGTTTGTTTTCAGAGCTATCTGGCTGGCCTTCAGTCTGGGTTTAACAAATGTTAGACATTATATTCACTTGCATATATCAGGTTTTGTCATGAACCAGAAGGGGAAAAGAAGAATTAAAAAAATTGCCTTCGCCATGATTTAAATAACATGTTCAGATCCTTTATTTTTTTGTTTTAAATGCCTTCATCTCTTGGCCTTATAAGGTGCAGACTGTCTCACACTGAACTCTAGCTGGGTGGCCTCAATCAGCCAACAGCCCTGCAAGCTCATCCCATTAAAGTCATTATGTTTACTTCTTATTTCAACAAACCAACCTGGATTTTCAGGCAGGAAAAATTGAGGGAAGAAATCCTAGGTCCATTTCAGAGAGAAAGGGTGTGAAATTCAGTTGCTGCTAGGCTGCAAAAAGAAAGGTCTCTGCATTTGCTGCTAAAAATGCCTTTTTTTTTTTTTAACCCTGGCAAAGGCTGTCCTTTTTCTTATAAGAATCTAAGGAACCAATCAGTTCATATCTGAGTAGCACCACTTAGAGCACCTCTGCACCAGACCTCTGGTCCCACTCCACGAGGAGAGTGTGCTCCTTCATAACAGCACTGATAACCTCCCTGAAATGCTTTCAGTGGTTGGGAAAACTGGGGCATGGGCCCTTCAACACAGAATTGCTGGACAAGTCAGGGAGCAGACTCTCCTGGAGAACAATGCACTGGAGCACTGGAGAGGGGCTCAAGGCTCATGTGCACCAGCAAGTGCCATCTTTCACACTGGGGTCACAACTTTTCCTCCCTGCACAGGGGTTGCCTCTGGTGCCTTGTAGATGTAGGGAGACTGTGATCCTTCTCCCAGGAATTTGTAGTCCAGGAGTCGGAGAGAAAGGACAGAACCTGCTGACAACAGGGCTTGAGGCAAAAATGCCAATTCAAAGGAAGATGATTGTAAGGAGGTGGTAAAGGGGAATGAAGTAATGAAAACAAAGAAATCTGTGTTCCAGGTAGAGTGCCCTTGTTAACGGGCTGGGCTCAAGGTCCTCAGTCCCATGGCTGAGTGGCTGTGCCATCATGTCACCTTATTTCCCCATAATATCTCCTACATTATTCCTGGGGCAGGGGTGAGTTCCCAAGGCAGTCGGTGAAGAAAGGAGCCCTCAGCAGAATGGTTCTCCTGGACTGCGTATAAAAAGCCAGGAGGGGATGCTTTGGAGGTGTGAGGCAATCCCTTCAGAGCTGGACACAGCCCCAGCTACCCATGACTTCCCTCGGGCTGTCACCATGTGCCCGGTTTCCCCCCTGTCCTCCAGATAAATAGGACAATAAAAGGAAGATTGAGGAGTTGATTTGATGGAGTGTCCAAGTACGTTCCAGGGATACCAGGGCACTACAAGGGCTTTTTAAATTCAGCTGGAGAGCAGCACAACAAGAACCAGTAAGAAGAAGCTCAGCCTGGAATTTCATGGCAGTCAAATTCACAGGGGAGATAAAGCATGGAAAAACAATTAAAACAATTAAAACAGCAAGACCGATTAACCCTGAGCACAAAATATGGAGGGGAAGCAAGACATTTTCAAATCTATTTCCAAATTCTTCATTCAGTCAAACCCCTTTCTGGAAGGCATATTTTGATCATAATAAAAGTGATTGTCTCAACAGAAGGAAACCAGGGTGAAATCCCCATGGATGGTGATTTCCAGAAGACCTCCCCAGCTGAGCAAATGGATCTTTTTGAGTTTAACAATGTCCTGAGCTCTTCATTGTTGAGATTTATTTTTATAAACTCAGTCCTGTCAGTTGTGTGGCAAGAAGTGTCAGCACCAACCTGGCAGTTTATAGGAGAACTTTTATCCTTTTGTGTCCCACAAATGTCTCTGTGCACTGGGAGCAGGAGAGGAGGGGAGGAGAGACTCATTCCAAGGAGCTGGAGAAGAGTCCCAGCAGTGTCTGGTGGAAAGCTGCACCCTGCCAGTGCTTGCAGCCGGGAAGAATTGCTTAGCAAGCGCTTCTGAGGTGAAATAGCAAAGCAGCAAATGCAAATGGGTGAGCTGGATAAACAAAAACATCCCCTGAAGCAAGCTCTGGGAGAATGGACTCAGGCTGCTCTATCCCAGGGCTGTGGTCTGCATTCCTGCTCAGCAGCAGGAGCTGGCCTTGCTGCTGGCCATGCAGGAAGATCCAGCCTGTGTCTGCAGGAGCCCTGCAGCCTCTGGGAGGAATGTGCTCATGTACCAGCTCAAACTTAGTACAAGACCCAACACTTCTGCAGCTGGAATGAACATTGATGTACTGTTTGTAGCTGTATTAAGAGCCATGACCTCATGCCTCTGCCCTGTGGAGGAGCTGCCCATCCTTCACTGTTTGACACCTAAGTTAACTGATAGTTTCCTTGAGGTCCTTGCAGGCTGAGGTAGGATCAGAGCAAAGGTCTGACCCTCCATAGCCAGACTCTTCCACTGTGACCCACAGCTCTCAGGAAACAGAATTTGCTGCAACAGGAGCTTGACTCTGAATTTTTATTTGGAGTTGGACTACGTACCCGCATTACAAGGAAAGCAGCTTTAACCTGAAAGAGACTTGATTTAGATTCAATATTAGGATGAAATTCTTTGCTATGAGAGAGGTGAGATTCTGGGAGAGGTTGCCCAGAGAAGTTGTGGGTGCCCCATCCCTGGCAGTATTCAAGGCCAAGCTGGGTGGGGCTTTGAGTGAACTGGTCTAGTGGAAGTGTCCCTGCCCATGGCAGGGGCGTTGGAATGAAATGATCTGTAAGGTCCCTTCCAACACAAACCATTCTGTGATTCTATGACATACATGCTGCATACAGACTGATGGATCTCTCTCTGTGACTGCCACAGAAGACATTATTTTCCAGCTTTTGTTTGTAGGTGAGGTGGTGCCTCATTCCCCTATGCAGAGGTGCCAAGCAAAGGCACTGCTCTGGCTGTCCCCAGGTCACTCCTGGATATAGGGAAGCATATCCTGAACCACAGCACTTGGTATCATTTTGCATCCTGCCAGTAGTTGTGTAATCATGTGTCTCATGCACCAGAACGGCGTTTCCTACAGTAACCTTCCAAGCAGCAAGGCTCAGAGGTGTAAAAGGTGATGCAATAATGTGCTGCTGTTTACATGGCAGCTTTATCATTCACATTTCACTGTTGCTTGAGAAGAATCCAGGCTGTGCATTCCTTGATTGCAGCTGTTGCATCCCGGGTTTGCAAACTGGGACCATCATCCAATTACACCATTAGAGCATTCTCAATGCTCCCAGAACTTGCTGCTGTTAATATACAGGGTTTTTAAAACATATCAAGACTGGTCTGTATATAAACAGCACCTGTAACAGAGGCACATGCACAATTAGTGTCCTCTCTGTGTAATTAACTTCAGATTTTCCACAGATTGGCTCAGCATTTTGGAATACCACTAAAATCCCAATCCATGGCCTAACCCCTGAGCCAGGCCTTTGGATCTGAGAAACTCACTCAAAAATGTTGACATCTCACTGTGAAAGTCATGCCTTTAAGACCTGAATCAACATCTGAGCCTCAGCCTGACACATATGAGCATTTCTCTGTAATGTAAAAGCCTAGATGCACCTTTCTTTTCTAACTGAAAGCTGAATTTTCATACTCATATCTTTATCCCAGCTGATAGACCTAGCAAAACCACAGAACATTGTGAGACCTCTAGTAAGACCATGACATTTCTGTCTGCGTGTATCAGGATAAGCATCTGACTGAATCAAAATCACTAGCCTCTGTGAACTTCTTATGACTGTTTTCCTACGGGCAACTACACAAGCATTCACCCTTAAAAAAAAACCAACCCAAAATAAGTAGCAGTTGTAAAGAAGAGGCTGAGAATATGGGCCATGATGCTTTAATGTTTAGAATTCAAAGTAGTAAAAGTTTGGTGCTCATGTATCACACATCTCATGATTTTTAATATAATCTCAGGATTTGGTAAAGATTGTTTATCTATGGTTTTTCTATTATGAAGTGGACAATCTGTGAACCCTGCAAACACAGAAGTTACGACAGCACCAAAATACATGATCTCTTCAAACGTTTTCTTCCCATTCTGTTCAATGGTTTTCTATGCGTACTTACATTTTTTTTCCCAAATCAAACTATTTGTGTTGAAGACATTGGAGGCAGAAAACAACTTTCAGCCTGGGCAATGGAAAAATGGCTATGCTAACACTGCCAGCATTTGCCACTTCTGTTTCCAAGTGACTGAGACTTTCCAGAGACAGAGCACCCTCATGCTGCAGAGAAGGAGCTTCTTTATCCAGGCAGCTTATGCAGTAACTTGAAAAGAATAATGACATTGCCTAGAAGGCTGTAGATCAAGTGACACAAACCTTGATGCTGCTGCTCCTCTCTCATCTACCCTCCCATCCAGGACCTGGAATGATTTTTTCCTCGCAAGCAGTTTCCTATCTCACTGGCAATTATATGTGTACAACTGAACACAGGCAAGCTTCTAATCATCGACTGTCACATTTGGAAATTCCTCTCATACTCCTCCATCAGCTTGGCTCTTAATTTAGAGGGAAAACTGTTTTCTGTATTATTTATCCTAGACAATTTCCAAACCCTTCAGTATCCTGAACTCTTTATAGGAGGTATTTTACATGACATTTATTGAAGCAGATTGGCCAAGATCAAACAAACATTATTACTGCAGCTGCATAAGCGTATTTATCATTAGAAAACACAAAATATTTATTTCCTTTTCCTATAATTAAGTCTCATAGGATTAAATGTCGGTAATCTATTGGCTGGAGGGGTGTTTAACATATGTCATTCCATTCTGGTCTTTAATATTTTGGTGATATGACACAAAACATTTTGTCTATTCCTGTAGTGGCAAAGTGCAGCAAGGAAGTGTGAGGGGTTGGTTCAGCATCTGTGACTCCTCCAAAACACCTTGCCATTGCAAAGGGTGTAGGACTTGCAAAATTCAGGGCTGACTGATGCAATGCTGTGGAAGTAAAGCTGTGTGGTTTCAGCAGAGCTTTTGTCTTTCTGATGGCTGTGGGTTGAATTTAGGTTACAGCAGAGAAATCAAGTTGTGTGTAGAAGTGTAGGACAGCTTTGGCCATTTGGATGTCCTTGGTTTGAGCTCACACTGGGTATCAGGCTTGGAAAGGCAGCAGTCTTTAAAACCAGGCTTAAATTTCCAGCAGAATGTGGAATCAGAGGTTAAATGTTTGGAGCAATTGGCAGTAGCAGAAAAGACCCCACAGCACGAGCTTTGGTGACAACTCTCCTGGGACCATGATCTTCACTGACAGTGCCATTGCTAAATCCAGCACCACCATTTGCCAGTGCTGCTGTGAATGTTCTGCCTGGATTGACCTACCATAGCTGCAGCCACACCTTCTGTTGAGTTGACAGTCCTAAATTCACTTCCTTTGTGGATGAGACAGAAAGGATCGTTTATAAACACACACAGATCAGTGCTCCACCTAAAAGAAGAAACATCCTTTTTCCTGAAAGTGATACAGCCTCATCACTCACACAGATTTGTGTTCATTATAAAATAGCACAAATGATGCATTATAAAAGCTCAAGAACATAGGAATGATTTTATAAAGACCTTGGTATCCCACTATCGTATTTCTAAGCCTTGGCCAATAGCAGGTGCCTGAGAAAGAGTATAGGAAAAGGGTAAGTGTAAACGAGACTCAACAATTTGTACTTCAAGGGCTTCCCCAGCCTAGTCACATCTTTGCAATTATGTAATGCTGGAATAGTCAAAGGATAGTTGGAGGGAAATGGACTTCCAGTTGCTGGAAATATCCGAAGTGATTTGACCCCAGTGAGTCATAAGGTGAAGAAATTAGGTATAAAATCCAGGAAAATGAAGGTGAGTTGTGGATGTAGCTGCGCATCAGCAGTGGGGGCAGGACTTTTAACTTCACTGCTGGGAATGGGAGCTGGCACCAAGGGAGGAGCTGTAGCAGGACATCCCCTGCAGGCTCTGGAGACGGCTCTGCCGGGGAGAAAGGGCTAAGGGAACCACTGGAAAAAATATGCTGCATTTAATGTGAATTTGACATTCCTCCTCCTTCTCAAATCACCCCACAGTACCATGTATGAAGAGCCTCATTCATTTAGGCAAATGTACTTTAGTTGCCTGTTGGACATGAGGATCTTTCATGTTATGATTTTCAGCTTTAAACTCAAGCGTGTTGGCCCATTTTTTAAATTCCATCTCTTGGGCCAGGTCTCCAGTCCTTGTCCCTAAACAACATTACTAAAAGCTGGTGAAAAGCATTGATCCTGCCTGCTTGTCTGTAGCTCCAGTCATGTACAATCAGATGAGCCAAAATAAACACAAATTGGGCAACTATTCCAAGAATGAAAACACCTCATTTGTTGAACCTCCAGGTCTCAAAGAAGCTTTGTCCACTTCTACTTCAAACTTTCCAGAAAGAAAAACCCGTTCTTCCAAAAGATCATGGATGTAAAATTCCAGATGGATTGTTGTAGACTTTGAAAATTAGGAAAAAAAACTGTCTGAGACTGGGAAACTACTGTAACATGAATACTGTTTTGGACTTATGTCTCTCCTCAAAATGGTCCCAAATATAGCAGCATTGGACAATATGATATATTTGTTAGCTTGAACAAACCTGCAAAGTGCTGGTATTTTCAGGATTTAAGTGTTACATATTGCATTTCAGTGCACTAGAAACACTGGAAGCATTATGAGACATTTAAATAAAACATTTTACTGAGTATTAAATGAGGAAACATTCAGCTGGTTTTGGCTGGAGAGCCATGCATTTAGAAAACCTGAGCTTTTTTACACACTGTAATATTAGTTATTTGGCAAGAGACTCTCTAAACCCTCATTAGTAAGATTGCTGATTTGGCAGCAGTGAAATGTGTCTGTTTAGGAGTAAATCCTCACATTATCTTTCTCTGCTCTTCTATTTTGCTTTTTTCCACTAAATATTTCTCTCTGGAGCCATTCCACCACTGCTTTCCTCTGATAACCCACTGGCCCTTCTAAATGCAGGACTTCCTGCAGGTGATGAATGTCTCTTTCTATGAGCTGCAGCTTTGAAACCATGCTGAAGTACCCATCTCCTTCCCTTTTTTAGTGCTTTAGCATTAGTCAAGCCAAGACTAGCATCTGACACTTGTGTGTGGGAGGAGGTTTTCCCCAGGGATGATGTATAAAATTTGCTTGTTTATTATTCTTTTTTAGGTCTTTAACAGTCCCTGTTCCTCATTGTGATGAATATTTCTGTCATGTTTAGCACTGTGAAATGAGTTATTATTTGCTTTGCCCACCTATGAGAGTCCTGGATTAGGAAACTCACTCACACATGGGATCTGGATCTCTTTAACAGTAGTTTGCTGTGGGTTCAGTATTTCCTCTGCTTCCCCCTACTTTTGTCCCATAAGTGGAAACCTGGTAGAGATGAAATGCATCCATAAAAAAGACTTTGAGTGGGATATTCTCCTTTCTAGATCCACGCTCCAAGATTCAAATGTGTGCGATTTAGGAGCACTGTTTACTCTTCCACTCTGTGGAATACAGCAAAGCTGTAAGAATAATTGACCTAGAGGTAAAGTCTAGACCGTGCTAGGTAATGTGAATTAACAGTCACTAATTATGAATGTGGGAGGGGGAAAAAGCAAAGGTCACTTTGACCCATTCTACACCAAAAGCTTGGAGTCTGTTCAGAAAACTCCTGCCTACCAAGACCCACTGAAAACAGTGCTTTGATCTCTGTACAATGCACTCAATTAGAGGGAGGGAATTTTCAAACAAAAGCTTTTTGAAATTTCCTTTAGAATGAATAATTTTGAGGGTGGTGGAGGATGGCAGCAACAATTGAAGGAAATAATCGCTCACTATTTGCCCAGACATTTCACTAGAAGATGAAAAGCCATGAGGAAGCACCTTCTGGGGGTGGGTACAGGTACAAAGCTGCACACAGCATGCCGAGGTCTGTGTGGGTGCAGAGGGTGATAAATAGCCATACACACATGGCTTTGTATGGCCCTTGTCTCACAAAGTATTTCACGCTGTGGACCTTGCTTTCCCCAGTAAGGTAAGGCCTGCAAGGCCTCATCTGGAACCCACAGTGGCTCTTTCTCAAAATGCATTCATCTACACAACGGCTCACCTTAGCTGCAAAAAGGGGCAAAGCCAGATACAGAGATCACCTCCTGCCCATGGCATCATTTCCATTGAGAGGGCTGAGCAGCTCATCTGATGCCCTTCTAAGGCTGTGAGGAACTTTGTCTCCTAGCCTGAACTGCAGGATACTTAACAGACCTGGGTTATGCTCATAGCTCATCAATTTTCTTAATTCCTACTTATATGCTGCCTCACTCCGGCTCTTTCTAATGTCAGCTGTGCCAGTTTCAACACTCAGTTGACCACAGCCCTGTGGAAGTAAGATTTTCCATTCTTTCCTTCCTGTCTTTTGATAGTATCCATGATTTTAACAGCCATAGATTAAGTTAAACATGAACCATGGGACTGTGCAGTGCTGTCAGTTGCTGTAGGATGAGGGACAGCAAAACACAGCTCTCCTGATCTGGCAGCATTTCACAGGATAATTGGAACAATGCTGCGACGGCAAAATCGGTCCATATGGGTTTAACAGCATTTTCCACAAAAGGACATTTAAATCAACGTGCTGAAATGGAGTGGGAAGCTCTTCAGAACCAGCACGCAGAGTTCAGATTAAGGCTTTGGCTGAAGAGTCATGCATACAAGTGAAATGATGTTATTTGCAGCAGCTTAACAGAATCAAGCTCGGAGCAGGAGCAAGCCTGTGGAGATATGTGCCATCCATGTCAAGTCTTTTCAGATACTGAGTTACAGATAGACCTGTGGGAAATGTTGTTTCCAAGTAAGGAAAAGGCTTCCAGGAAAATTTAGGTCTTAGAAACCCACCTACAGCTCAGGGAAGGAATTGGGTTTCTGTGAGAAAGTCTGGGTGTGAGGAGCAGAACAGTGGTGGTGTTAATGGGGAACAGCATGACAGCTCTCCCTCCATCCAGCAGCTTGGAAAGGGAAAGACACGATCTAGCACATGCTGAAATTCAGGACACAAGAAGGCTGTGCAGACAAACCTCAGCTGGTGTTACTTGTTGAGCATTTTAAAGCCAAATCTGAACGCAATCTGTAATCGGTTTACTGTGTGTTTGTAAGTCCTGTCACCTTTTGAGAGATTCCTACTCTTAGACTGTGGTTAGACACGGTGTTTTCCTAAATCAAGATAAGGATCAGAAGAGGACATGCAAGTGGATTGCAGGTAGAAGTGGTTGTAAGCAAAATCATGATGGAGATGCCTTGACTGCCCTCGACTCAAAACGTTTGGCACTGGGAACCTCAGCTTTCCCTCCAGAGAAAGAGTGGCACTTTCAGGGTCATGATCATCACATCTCAGTTGTCCTCTGGAGATATCTCCTCAGGTCAGCCTCCTGAGATGCCTGAAGCTGGCTGAGATGTGTATGAGCCTCTGCTGCTGGGAGGATTGGACCCAAAGACACAGCTCCTCAAGCTGGAGGGGCCCAGATAAGCAGTGGTTGTATCAAACAAGAAAGGAGGTAAATACCAGAAACTGTGATAGAAATAAGTTTCTGGGAGGCATCCTAAAGTGTTTCTCTAAACTCACAATGCAATAGCACCATGGCTTTCAGGGGAACTGGCATCCAAATGAAATGAAACACCATCTCCTGGTAGGTGAAGGCACAAGGCATTCACTGCTGCAAGGAGAGGACTAACCATATTCAGAAAATATTCCTAGCAATATTGAAGATACCTGGGTGTAAATTAAATGTCCCTACAGCAAGTACATTTGGAGGGGTAGTACTCCCTGTTAAGAGATGAAGTCATTCCTTAACTATTTCAATGCAAAACAAGGATTCTGAGAGAGAAGATTATTTAAAGTTTGCCTGCAGTCATGATTTAATGCAGTTATCTCAAGTATTTGCCACTGGCTACTGTCAGAGTCAAGATGCTGGATTAGATCAGCTTTGGGTCTTCTTTAAAATGTCAGCTTCTGTATTCTGAGGATGGGGGAAGGCAATCCCTAGATCTGTAGGTGAGATATGCAGAAGATAAATACAATTTTCATGTCTTTCCTTTATGCCTCACTGACTTTGCTAATGTGGCATAAAGAACAAAGGTTATCCAAGCCTAGATTCAGTGTTTCAAAGTCCAGCTGCCTTTGCTGTCTGAGAGGGGCTAAAGTGAGGTGTAGCCAGTATTTGGATCTTGAGCTTTTGTTGAGAAGTTATTTTACCAAAACAATGCATTTCAGACGCTGTCTCGATTTAGGTGGAATTTCATTCATCCATCCACCCATCCATCCATCTGAACAAAAGGTGTGCTCTGACCTCCAGAGGCTCTCCCATTCCCTGTATCACACCCGTATCACACCCATATCACCTGTGTTACCCGGGGCAGTGGGAATCTGATACCTTCTACAAAGTCCCAACAGACACACATTTTCCTTAGGGACTTTGGTCCCTTAATGTTTGTCAATCCATGAAAGGGCCCCAAATCACTAGCTGATTTATGTCCTTGAACAGATCTCTGCCACTCCAAGAGGAAAACATGAAGTGTCCTAACTCCACAGAGCTTACAGTCCCTGTTTTTATGAGTTGTTTTTAGGCTTTGGCCGGTTGGCCCGGTCAGCATCAAAATAAGAAGTTGAAGAAACAAATACTAACAGGTTAAAACAACAACAACCCAGAGGAACACAAATAGAACCTGACTCTGTTTTTTTGTTTTTAAGCACAAGAGACTCCAATAATTTATAATGGATGGAGCTCTTTTGATGTCTGTACTATCCACTTAAACTTTTCCGTACAGTTACTCAACCATGCAGGCCATAAGGTTAAAGGAAGAAGATTTCCATGGTCAGATGGAGCAACAAGCTTTTTTTGTTTGAGACTTAATTCTTTTTACATGAATGTGATGACAGCAAGTTATACAAAAATGCACCAGCTCATGCGTTTCCCTCTCCAATCTTTGATAGATGACATATGTTCATTTATCCCAGCTGTTACTTAAATAAAGCTGCATGTATACAATATGTCAGAGACAGCACTGGCCAAACTCTATGATACAACTATTTAAGATATATAGGCTAAAATCTGTATTTTGTCTCCCAAAATACTAAAACAAATTAAACTGACCCAGCACAAACCACACAGCAGTGTCCTTCGAAGTCACAAGAAGATCAAGGTTCAAACTGACACTTCTGATTTGATGGGACTGATTTTTTGCCCCAGTAAGGTGCCAGTATGCTTTTGTACCCTAGCTGGGAAGCGGGCTTTATGACTCTCTTTGATCCCCAGGGATCAAACCCTTGCAGTAATAATATTTGTGCTTGGCTGTGTTGGATCTGGGACCTGTTATGATTGGGCACAGGAGAGTGATGCACACAGAATAACCTGCAACCCCACCATGCCAAAATTGCCCCTGGAGTTTTAGATGGGGAGCAGCACAAAACTTACCTGCTTACAGGGGCTGGATTTAGGAGCCAGCAGGGAGCTTTATGGCTCAGCATGTGTCCCTGCCTTCTGTCCAACTAGGGATGGGACTGCTCATTTCTCACCAGGAGATAATGAGTAAGCCGTGGATAGACACATAGCTCACATACTTAACAAGACGTACTCACCTAAAATTGAAAATTGATTTATTTGTGGTTAGGACGCATGGCTGGGTCCTGGCTCTTAGGTGTCCCACTGCTAACTTGTTGATCTCAGTGTTTCCTGCCCTCATTTCCATCAGCTCCCACCTCTGCCCTTATTTTAAAAGGGTGAAATGCCACTCTGCCTTGCTATTTAACACATAGGGCTCTCAGGGGTCTATCTTTCTTTTAGCATACCAGCCCCCTGTGTTAACATCAGGCCTCCAGTGACCATCATTGCAGTATCTACATTAAATCAAGATGCCCTCTCTTCCACAGATAGCAGCAGCTCCACTTCATTAATCAATTTACCTGGGAGACCCAGGAATGTGGCTGCAAAGACAGCATGAAGATGCTGGCTTTTCACAGATGAAAGAGTTGATGAAGAACAACAACATTTTTGAACATGCCAAGCCATGACAAATGGATGTAGGCAAACACAGGTCTTGACACTCTCTGTCAGCACACAAAAAGGGCCTTGCAGTATTTTCTGATTCACAGACCTGACCAATCTGCCACTCCATGCTGCCTTTGAGTACATGAAAATCCCCACTCACTCATCTGCTGTGAGAACACGTGTGTTGAGGGTTAGATAGGTGAAACATCTCATATTTGTCAGCAATGCCTGCAAACTTATCAGGGAGGACTTCATGAGTGATTTGCACAGTTTCTGGCTTGAATAATGCTAAACTTGAAATGTCTGCAAGCAAGTCTCTGCTGCTGAAAACAAAACAGCAGAAGCAGGTCAGGAGACAGAGTGCAAACTGCACATGGAAGAGATCCTGAGTTTCATCATGTCAAAACAAGAGCTGATATAATCCAGCAATAAGTACTCTCAGCCTGATAATGAGTCACCTGTAAGTGGAGCATCTCTGCTCCACGCTGTGCAGCCTTCTGCAGAATGGGACTGTCCTGATGCTGGGCATAGACCAGCAAAATACAACAGAAGAGTCCTTTGCAAGCAACTTCAAATGCAGCCCCAATCAAACCCTCTCAGGGAGGAGGTTTCCACATTCATCATCTGCCTTATCAACGCTGTCTTGAGCAAAACCTAGATGCAGGCTTTGTGAGTGCCAGAGCACATGAACAATGGTTGAAGCAGGGAGGGTGATGATAAGAAGAGAGTGCAAAGCACATGTTTCAAGCTCTACCTTTTCAAGCAAGTGTTGGGGCTGGGGAAGCTGAGCTTGGGCTGAGTGCCAGCATTCCCTGCAATTTAATCCTAGCCCTTGGAGGAACAAGCTGTTATCCTCGCTCCATGCCAGTGTCTCCCCCTTATCTCACATTCGGAATTCTTTAACCACTTCAAAACAAAGTATCTCCAAGGAACACTTCAGAAAATGTGTTTTCTTTTGTCTCTTGAAAACACTGATGAGAAGAAAAGCTCTTTTGTGTTTTGTGTAAGAAGCCTTTCAACGTCTGGGCCCTAAGTGCTCTCTTCTGTTCATTCACTTTCCCTGAAGTCTCACCGTGTAAGAGGAACAGTCCTTTCCACACGGAGGGCTGAAAATCTGAGACGGTGAAGAGGGGGAAGTCTAGTCAAGGCACAGAGCATCAGGTATATAGAAAAACATTAAAGCAACACCAAGGGGCTAAGGAAGGCCAGCAAATGTGCCTGAGTGGAGCCAAGACACACCTGGGGAACCAGCAGCTGTGGCTCTTGGATGGCTGCTGGTTTTGCAGGGTGATGTTTCCTCCTTTCCAGCTGTTATAAAGGCATTCATCTCATCTAGTTCAGAATGAAAAGGGATACTACTAAGCCTAAACACTGGGGAGTGATCCTGAAGGTTTGTGTGCACTCAGAAAACCTGAAGGAGAAGAGTGATGAGGGACCTGGAAAGCTGCAGAGGCTCAGGGATTGAAGTGTGGACCAGAAAAGTTGGGTTTGGCTTTAGAAGTTCTGAGAAGTGAGATTGAATCCAGCTCCAGGAGGGGTTCAGGGCTGCTTCCCAGTTGTTTTTATAGGCTTTCTTAAAAAAAAAAACCAGTGGGGAATCTGCCTTGCAGCGGTCAGTGGGAGCCTTTCACTGGCCTTCAGGGTGGGAATGTATCAACATCCAAACTACTCTGCACTGGGCTTACTGCAAGCACAGCCCTTCAAAGGATAATATGAGCAAAAAGAGGGCTAACCCACCAGTGCAAACTTATTACATGCCATAAAGATGACCAAGGCACAAAACTGATAAAGCAAATATTGCCAGTGATAGCAGATAACCATAACACAATGTGGCCAGCTCTCTTTGGACAAGGAGCAGTCTGCTGCAAGGAGACCTTGCCTTGGCTGCCTGTGCTCTCAGACAGCCATGCTCAAATTGCCAGGACTTGGCTCTAACCAAGGGCTGTAGGTGTGGAAGAGCATGGTTTGTGACCCTGCTTGGTGCCCCGTGGTTTCTCTGCCTCCAGTACCCTCAGGAGTGCTCTAACCCTGCCCTGCTGTGTGCATCTTCTCTTGATGTCTAACTCTGTCACACTGGGGACAACAAGTATGACCAACAGTGAATTCTTATCTGTACAACTTCTCAGCAAATTTTTTTTAATTGTGCTCTCTTCTAAGATCTTCAAAAACAACTCAGATGAATACTGGTCCTTTGCAACCTTATGTTCCTTGTGGCTTCAATCAGCATCTGCGGGCTACTTAGCTTCCTGTTTCTATCTCCTTAACTTACTTTTCCTACCTGTGGCAATAATTTGAGTTCCTACCTAGAGGTGTCACTGGAGAATCTTAAAAATAATATGATCATATAGATAAATTAAAGATAATCATAGATGTTGATTTGAAGAAGTTGGTATGATTCCAATAAAAAAGGCAGATTTTTTTTCCAGAAATATTTAGGTGACAGTGTTCAGCTTGCGCTTCTTGTTGAAGTTTGGAACAAATTTGCCAAATCATCCTGTTTGACTCAGTGTTAAGGAAGACTGCATCTTGTTCATATGATTGCCAAGTGCTGTTTGATGCTGGTTCAGAGAAGAACTGTGAGAACAATCTGAGGGCTGAGATTGCACTGATGCTGCAATGACTTCACAAAAAATTCCCAAAACCTCAAATCAAATGCAATATGATCTTTTTCTGCATGCAATTTTCTTCTCCTGAAACATCCTGGCACTTAGAGTGGTGTTTAAATTTCTTAACCTTAGAAAGAAAAAAAATGTTTCTCTCATAGATGACGAGTATGCAAAGTTCTGTCCCATGGGAAAAGTTTATGTCTGATTTATAAAACACTGTCCTTATGATTCAAGTGCTGATGAAATCACGGTTTTTATCTGAGATGGCAAAGTTGTTAAAGTTTAATAATGTTTTTTGGGCACAGTCCTTTTTTTGCTCTTTTTTCCCCCTCTGATGATTTTAAAGCCATGGATTCTCATCCTGTGAGCAGCCCCTATTGTGCTGTGGCAGGGGAGGGCTTATCTCCCCGAAGTAGGCGTCACGGTGACTGTTTACGGACAAACCACACAAAACTTGGCTAAACCTTAATGGGCCCATTTACGCAGTATCAAGGGTGAAGTAGACTTGGACCCCACAGCATGTTCAAATTACATGGCTTTAAGTGAATTTAGAGCTTGTCAAAGGAGTTGGTTTGACAGCCCAGGAGACTAAAATCCTCTGTTTACCTCCTGCACAGATATCACATGGACCATTCACAAGTCCCCCTCTGTGCTAATCCGCAGAGGATCGGAGCTGTTACTGCTCCCAGCTCGCAGCCTGGCTCTGAACCCCAGCCTGCAACAACCTGGGCTTTTAGCTCTGGAGGCTCCTGCTTCAATCCCAGTGTGTCAGCCAAGACAGGGGCCACAATAAACTTCCCTAACGTGTTCCAGTCCTGCCCCAGAGAGCTCCTTTGGAGGGCTGAACAACCCTACTCTGTACCCTGTGAGTCAGATGGCACTAGTACAGAGAGGAAGCAAATAAAAACCCCAACAGCTTAGGGATAAGATCACAATGGGCAAAAAGAAACAGAAATGGGAGTGAAAGAAAAATGAAAATTAAACAGCAGAAAAGGTTGGCCTGCTTTACACTTTCCAAAGCAAAGTTACCCAGGCAATAGCATTCAGGAGTGCTTTCCATTGTTGGATCAAGGAGATCTCTGCAACTTCATTTTTGTTCAGAGCAGAAGAAGATCAAACTTTCAAGATCCCCTCAATAATGGAATAGTCTCCACTCCTCCTACTATGAAAATCTACAAAAGTTTTTTTTTATCCCAGGGTTTGGTTCTTTTGGAAGGAGACTAGCTAGTTCTGTGTTGGCCATGAAAGGTAGAAAATTACTGGCCATGTGATCTGTTCGGAGTCAGAGGGTAATTTTTGGCAGTTCAGACTAGAACCAGGACTGTTGTTAGGAAAAATGTTTGCTTTGATGACAAAAGGTGGATACAAGACAGAGGGGTATGCAGGGAGCCTTTTGGGGTGATAGGTATCCAACTAGCAATGAAACAGACAATATTCAGACAGAAGCCCTACATTTTACCATGTTATTGCTGATATTCAGGTCCAGCTGAGTTGTTGTCAGATGGATGGAAGGGTGCTGCAGGTTTCTGCAGCATTTGGATTGAATACATAGGAAAATCAACTGAATCATATGGTTTCCAAGCTGCCCTTGCTTGTGCAAGTCCAGGTGTAGCTCTATTGCCTGTTGAATGGTGGGGTGAGACCTTCATAAGTTTTGTGTGCAGCTCCTTTATGTTGGATGGTTGGTGTTTCACTCCCTAGTGACATGTGGCTAGAAGCTGTCTCAAATGGGGGGAAGTGTTTCTTTGTTTTGGCACTTCTTTTCAGTTCACAAGCAGCCAATGGAATTTTCCTCTGGCTTTTCAAAAAATCCAGGCTCACCTTTGGTAAGAAATGAAACACGGAAAATTTCAGCAAAGGTGGTTGAATTTTTTTGGAAGTTCCAAGTGTATTAAGGAACAAAAATGTGTGGAGAGGGTTGATAAATAAGAGTACGCAATGCAGATGGGGGAAACGTCCTTCACCTCCACTGACTAGAGGAGGCAGATTCATCCTGATAAACATGCAGGGCTCCTCACTGATAGCATAAGGGTGAGGATCACTGAGTGCAGGTCTGAGAGAGCAGGTCACTCAGAAGTTCCAGATAACTGCTGTCCCTTCTGAGCATCAGCCAGTTTCTATTTGCTCACTGTAGAGGTGATTTCACAGCAGTCAGTGAAGCTTCACCAGCCTAAGGAGAAGCAAACACAACATGCTGTGACAGAACTGTGCACTGAACCAAGCCCTATTTATTCCTATGGCAAGAATAAACATGAAGACTGGAATATTTTCACTTCCTGCTCCCCAGCCCAGTTGAGTTTCTTCTTTGGGACTTTTATTGTTTTCCCTGTATTTGAACCGCAAAAAGGAAGAGACAAAAATACACTTACAAGAAAGTAACACAAAGCAAAGAAAAAGCACCTCTAACGTCTCTCATTGTGCAGGTGTGATTCTGATCTCACTGAATAAATCTGGAGTAACTCTTCTCAAGTGAATGAATTCATTCTGGAAAGTCAGAAGTGAGTCCAGTCCTGCATGTTTTGTTTTGCTGGGAAGCAGGGTTTTAGAGCAAGCATTACACCCATTTGTTTAATGAAAACCCTCTTTCTTACACTGTAATCATGGGCACCTCTCACTTTTAATTGCTTTTAAAATGCTGGACTGCAGCAGTAATTTTATATCTTGGCTGCATTTGGCCTTGATTGCATCAGTAGCAGTTGAGAAGTGAGGGCTGAATAGCGTTTCACTGTTTGGTAAAATAATTACTGCTCTGGCTCACCATTTCAATTAATCCTTTCAGTGCTGCTGGAAAATGCTTGTGCCTGTGAGTCCTAACCACATATTCAGTGGAAGGGTCCTTCCCATTCACTCTCAGATGGTTTTGCATAGAGTCCCTCACGCAGCTGAGATAGTGACTGAATAAAAAAATGAAGAAAGGGTTATAAGTGTGGAAAAGGGGAAAAAAAGGCCCATTTGGAGGCATGTCCTGCAAGTGGGGAACAGATGCTACTTCACACTGTGTGGTAGAGAGGAAAGCAGGTAGAAGTGTCCTTTTAAAGAGCTGAAGATTCCTCACCTGCACGCAGGCTTGCATCTCACAGGCTTGCCAATGCTCTTGAAATTCCCACAAACTCCTTCCACTCACCCACCCTGGGGCTCCTCAGGGGTCACAGCCG
The DNA here is from genome assembly GCA_013400495.1 of Nicator chloris. NCBI lineage: Eukaryota > Metazoa > Chordata > Aves > Passeriformes > Pycnonotidae > Nicator > Nicator chloris. Next base: position 155,949 of record WAAE01011968.1, on the reverse strand, counting down.
AGTGGGACAGGGTGTGAGGTGTGAACACAAGCTGAGAAAGGGGAGGCTGCTCAGCCTGGAGAAGGGAGGCTTGTGTGGAGACCTCACAGCAGCCTTCCAGGGACTGAACAGGGCCCCCAGGGAAGCTGGAGAGGGGCTCTTCCTCAGTAACTGCAGTGACAGGACAAGGAGTAATGGACACAAATTAAGGTTAGATACTAGGAAGAAATTCTTTACTGTGAAGGAACAACCTGTGGCTGCCCCATTGCTGGAGGTGTCCAAGGTGTCCAAGGCCAGGTTAGATGGGGCTTTGAGCGACCTGGGATAGTGGAAGGTGTCCCTGCCCATGGCAGAAGGGCTGGAACAAGATGGTCTCTAAGATCCCTCCGAACCCAACCCACCCCATGATTCTGTGATTCTTCGACCCCCAGTCTAGTGACAGGTATGTAAGAAATACAACAACAAACCCCTAAATCCTTGGTCCCAGACAGCACACACAGGGCTTGAGGCATGCAAGGGACAGCACTCAAGGGTGTTTGTTAGTCCCAAACTGCTCTCAAATAGACTGGGATCATGTGCACCTCCTGCTTTCCTTGGCATTGAGGTCCCTCTCTGAGCTTCCTGCTTGCCCAGGACAGCCCTCCCAGGTCCCCACATTACACTGGGGCTTTTGCCAGTGCTGGTGCTTTCCCAGCATGAGCCCTGCAAACAACAAGGCACTAATCTTTGAGACAGCAAGAGGTTTCTCATCACTGCAGAAAGCTTGAGACTGAGGGAAAATGTGGAACTCAGTTTCAGAAAAAAAATAATAATAATAAAAAAAAAAAAAAACAAAAAAAACTACTAACTTTTAAAAAATTTGAATCTCATAATTTTTAATCCAGTAATTTTTAGGCTTGGCTCACTCTTCTTCTGTTCTCAGTGTTAGTCAAATTACATAAATTGACTTATCTAGTAATAATTAGCTGCATTCCAGGTAATTAACACAACAGGGTATGGGAACTAAACCATTGCAGTGAAATGAACAACAGTAGCACAGAACCAAGCCTCACATCTGCCTGAAGGGAGGGGAAAGTGCTGGAAATAATCTTGGGATTTTATTATGTCTGTGCTCATGACCTCTTCAGAGACTGCTTGGTCTGGAGAAGCTGGAACATATGAATGTTCACAGAGAAAAGTGTCATTTGAGTAATTGTTTTTTTTTTGAAACTGATCTGAAATTAATTTGAGGAGAAATAAAAAAAAAAAAAACCAACAAATTGTAAAATATAAGGCTTTGATCAGAAACACAAATTTCAGCAGAATGTGACTTCAGCCTCTTTCTTCCACAGCAGCCTTGAAGGGATGTAAGAGAGTTGCTTGGCCTGTTTTTGTTCCATCTCTAGTTTATGGGAGCAGCACCTTGTCCAAGGGAAGCTGGTCCTGCCTCAGATGGGAGAGCTGAGGCCAGGAGAGAGTGTCCATGTGGTCCATTTTCTTGCTTGTTAGTGAAGAACCCTCTATCAGGAAGGTAACAATTTTGCCAGCAAAACTTGTGTCTCTGACATTATGATGCGCCTGTGGCAGAGCAAGACAAATTTGGCTGAGAATCCCTCTGTGACTTGGCACAGAGATCTGACCTTACTAACTTTGCACAGTCTTGGGTAAGGTGGAGGAAAAGAGTCCTGCTGCTGCAAGGAGCAATTGATTGCTCCAGAGATGCAAATAGACAACAGTCCCAGATGTGGGTCACACTACACAGACTGAGTGTCACACCTTGAAGAGTGAATATTTGTAACAGACAGACCATGACCCGCTCTTGGGCTGGAACGTATTCTCCTGAAATATTTGCTGATTTTAAAGAGAGAACAAAGTCAAAACAGCAGAGCTTTCACAGTCGATTTTATTTTATTTTGGTTTTTAAATATTAGAGTACTACCCTTCTACATTTTCTGAGTCAATTACTTGCTGCTAACTGTTCACTCAGCTAATCCTAGTACAAGGCAACTTTCATATTGCGTTCACAAGAGTGCCAGCCTTGTTCGGGGCCTGTCAGCACAAGGGATTTCTGTTTGTGAACAAAAGCCTTTACACATTCTGGCTCTGAACGTGTGCGCTGTCCTTTCAAAGCCAAAAAGACTCTCTCCCCATGCCAGTTTGTGTTTCCAAAGTTGCTCTGTGTCCCCTCGTCATCAGCCAAGCTGTGCTGTGCTACTGAACTACGTTTTTGGAATGGCAAGGAGAGCTCATCTAGAGGAGGATTGAGGACAAACTCCACAAGCCCTGGGCCAAAAGCGTCCCAGGCAGTGCATGCCTGTGTCCACAGGGAAGGTGCTGCTGTGTGCAGATGCAGAGGGAGCTCAGTTATGTCGTGTTTGAGGTGCTGATGTGCTTCTCTGCTTCTGTCACACAGTTTTGGGTTTATTTTGGTGGAAATGAGAGCAGGAATTAGCTTGGCTGCTGCCCAGAAACCTTCCTTAGCTCTCTGTGGATGCTTCTCCCTGGGAAGTCACAGCTCTGTTTCCAGAGGAGCCCGGCACTCCGGCACATCATTTTTCAGAGGCACAGAGACACAAAGTCTCCTGTGGTTGGAGACACGAGCAGGGCCCCACATGTTTGATGCATCAATGAGGTGACAGCACCCAGCAGCCTCTGGCTGAGGCTCAGCAGGGCAGAGGAGCTGCAGACCTCACAGTGGCACTGGCCACACGGTGCCCGTTTGGGAGACACATCTGGTGGTTGGCATGAGTGTCAAACTGACTGAAAATTCCGTATTTCCCAGAAAGGTGTCTTGGTACAAAACATCTTGCTCATAGGATGAGCGCTACCTATCATCATATTTTATTGAGGGAATGCTGTGGTTTTCCAGCAGCAGCCAATCTAATTTCTGCCATTCCTGTGTGATCACCTCAGAAATCTTTCTCCTGGATATTACTTCTTATAAGGGATATAGGTGCCAGCTGTAAAACCAGTGCCCTTAAAGATTCTGCCATCTTTGTGGGGCTGAGCACAGAGGGATCTTGTGAACTATGATACATGTTAGACTTAAGCAGGAAAATACCAAGAACAGTTCTAAACATCCTAAAATGTTCCAAAAATACTGAACCAAGAACCCTTAGCAAAGCTGTTCATACACTAAAGGGTATTCAACACCAGGATGGTGTAACGTATTTTTTTTAACCAGCAGTCCTTTATCAGATGATTAATAAAGAGCTGTACAGTGTTACTGCTGTTCTGTCCTCCCCCTCACATATATGCCCACATTCTCTCTGACATACAGGTGTTAATCTCAGAATGAAATTATCACTAGCAGTGATGTGAAGATAAATCAAATTAGTTTTACTCTCACATGTCTTGCACATACAGAAAGGTTCCTAGAACCCTTCAAAATCTTTTTCTTTTCCCCTGAGCAGTGTTTTAAAATTTACCAATGCAGTGAAGATACAGAATTAATGAATCACCTAATTTTTTTCCTCTCTTCTTCCTATTAAGTTTGAGAAACACAGGGCTTCACTGTAGAAATTAGTAGCATTTTAAAACAAGCACAGTCTCTGCAATTTGGAGTATTGCTTACACCAAAGTATTACAAGATTTAAGGAGCTTCTGAATTTTCCCAGTGGAGATATTTCAGAGATGGCAAAAAGTAACTCTTCATTCCTATAGCCTTGAAAAGGACAGAGCAGCTCTTGCATATTTCTACAGAGGAAAGCCTAGATTAAAAAAAAAAAATAAAAAGGATTTACATATATACCAGCAACTTGGTGAAGAAGAAACATAGCATATTTGCAAAAAGGCCACTTGCCTATGACTCTACCACCAGAAGTACCAGTCTGACAATGCTACTGCTAAATCTGGAGATCTCTTACTGTTGGTAAAATCACTACTCTTCCTGGCAGAGTTTTCTGAGGAAAACAGTGAGCACGTCCATAGGAAAACAGGTACATGGGAACGCTAGGAAAGTGAAATGAACCTGCAGAAAATATTGTACCTGCCTGCTGTGCTGGGAAACGTGAGACCAGGTCAGGCGAAGGACCCTGTGATGTCTACTGACTGAAATCAGTAGTCTTGGTCTCTTACTGAACCAGAGAAGGAATGTGGGAAAGCTGGTTCAGGTCCCTGCTCTCCACAAAGTGTTTGTATGGCCCTGGGCAAATCCCTTCTTTGCTCTGTGCCTTGGTTGTTCACCTATGAGTGGAATCAAAAATACATTTACAACCTCACTGCACACGAGGATTTTTTATCCTTTATCTAAGTACCTCAGAATTCAGTGTAGCTGAATTCTGAGGTACTTGGATAAGAAATTGATTATTTTTAGACTATCACCAAGACAAGGAAGATATTTTTTTCAGGACAACACAAACTTAATTTTTGGGGCTGTTTAGCAAAGGAGCTTATCAATTTCTAACAAAGTCGGAGGACAAATTCCCTAAATCAGAAATGGCACTGATTAGAATTATTGCCTACACAAAGGAAAAGGCTTTGAGCAGCATGGTTTAGTCAGTCCTAGCCCAAGAGATTTCAATGCAGAAAGAGTCCCAGAGCAAAAGAGGACCTTTAACAATTCTCTAACGACAGGTTTATTCCCTTCCAAAAAAACCCCAAACAAACAAACAACCCCCCCCAAAAAAGTGACAGCTGGAAAAAGATCTTAGAAACCCCCATAATATGTCTGGTTGTAAGCTGAGAGAGCAGAGGTGGAAAAGTCTTTCAGAAAAGTGAGAAAGAGAATGAAAGTTCAGAGAATGAAAAAAAGCTGTGCTGAAGTGTGATATTTCAACATTAATGCCGCTGCCACAAATTAGTTTTGTCATCATTAAGAATTCAGCAAGAGGTTAGACATGAATTATAATAATGCAGCTACATGAAAGGAGTTGTTTTTTATTATATATTCACCTGAATTTAATTTTCTCCTCTTCCACAGTCATCCAGTAGACTGTTCTCTAGGGGAATATTTACATTTTGCCTTTGAATGTACAGGAATTCAGTGGAGGCCAGGTTTTTTTATTCTTTTAAAGTGAATTAAAAAAATATTCATGATAAAACACAAGATTTCCTATGTTCTCCAGTGTTTGTGAGGTCTGCAGCCATTCTGGAATGATAATGATCTCCAGGGACATAATAAACCATGGTGTTTTTCAGAATAACCTTGTTTTCCTTTACCAGATTCTTCTTGGAAGACCAAGTTGTTAATTCAGGAGTTTATTCCCCAGAAATCACACTTAGAAAGATGTCTGTGTGTTCTATCACTTACATAGCACTGGGTCTTAAACTGAGGTGGGTGGAAATGAAAACCAAATTAGGTGTCTGGATGAATCAACGCGACAAGAGATTCTACATTTTGGGCTCTGTAGTTAATGCACTCTTAAACAAGAATTGCTAAACCCCATCAGGTGCTTGGCATTTACTCTTGCTTGGTAAAAAAGCAACAAAATAAAGGAAGGTGCCACCACAGCAGCAACACCCAGATTCTGGAGAATTAAATTCAGTTACCTGAACCAGCCTAAAATGACCTTGGTAGGAAGGTGTGACCAAGCCCACCACCATATTTAAGGTTTTAAATTCTCTTTGAAATCTCTGGTGTGGTCTGAGGTCTGTGATCTCATGTGTCATCACCATAGGCTGCTTCCAGATATATGTCTTCACTCCCATTTTTCTCAGGAAAATGGAAATAGCAGGTACTCCCTTCTAGGCAATAAAAAAATCCATCTTGACAAGCTGAATAAATAGTGATATCCATAGTTAGTGATAACTAATCTCATTCTGTAAACCCAAAAAAGCAGCCTTTGAGAAAGGAAACAAGGTACTGGGAAATGGAAACCTGACTTTCTCAAATTCTTTTCTTAGCACTTGCATAGAAATCAATCCCTGTAGCTATCAGACAATCAAGTGGATACCTTTCCCAATACTGCAATGCAAACTAATATCTCAGAGAATCCCCCACTCCTCAGAGCCAGCTGTTGAAAACTTTATTCTGAGTCAGTCTCACAGCATTCTGATGAGGAAGGAAAATAGAGTAGATACCTCAATTTTACAGCTGAAGAGCAAAAACATCAGAGACTCAACTCCACCAGAGGGAATTAGAGCTTATGTGCTGTCCAGGTGTCCCTGGAGGAACATTTGTCCAACATTCAGATTCCTACCAGTTGTCTGTTGCCTGTGTTAGAGATGACTTTGGACACCTCAATTCCTCCTTTAGAATGTAGGAAAAAGTTTTTGCACCCATCAAATCCAAAGGTGACTTTTGACTTACTATTAATTAGATGTCTTCTATTAGACCTATCAGTATTTTACTAATTTTGTTAGACGTGTTCCTTACCTTTTCTGAGAAAATATCTTTCACTTAGGGCTTGCAGAACCATGAGCATTTGTAGAATATTTATACAAAGGACCATGAAACCATTTAGCAAAAGAGGATTTTCTGTTTGCCTGAAATTTACACTCAATGGAAATGACATGCTATAAATCAAGTTATTTGGTTACAAGTGAAACAATCTTTCTAAGAAATTACTACAATTTAGCTTAAATATAAATCAATTATTCTTTCTGATAAGATAATAATTGGAATCCTTTGTACATTTCATAGGGCTTCTTTTATGAACCATAAGAGGAACAATTTATTTCACTTTGTGATATCTTGCAAATGCTTCAAATTTTTTGAAATAGCTCAGTGACTTAGTTATTGACATTGTACAGAATTTCTGGAATCTATTAATGTGTTGTTGGACTCTTTTCTCATTTTCACTGTTGTGTACTGAAGCCAAACTGAGAGCAAAGTGTTCATTTAGGCTGGAAATGAAGCAAGGCAGATTTGTCCAGATATATAAATGACTACTTTTCTCCTAGAGGAAAATGTAGCAGAATAACTGAGTGCTCTGCAATACTCTTCCCTTATTTCTGGAACAGAACCTGGATTGATTTGAGAGACTCCTGCTCATCCTGGATTCCAGAAATGAGTTGTTCCAGTATAATTTCTAATCACTCTGGAAGGCAGATGAAAGCCTCAATAGAGCAAACTCAAGACTTTGGTAAGGTTTGCACATTTATTCAGGAATTTGGTACCTGACCTAAACCTAAAATATGAAGGCAGTGAGTGCTCTTCTCATTGAGAAAGGTCAGCTAAACCTGAGCACAGCTCTGGAATTCTAGGGTTCAGCCATTGAGTTTCCTAATAACTTGGGTTTTGTTATTCTTTATGTCTTGCCAGAACCACAGCATATGAAGAAAGTAAAATTTCATCATCCTAGCAGTTGAGTGAACACAATTTCTGCATTTATCAGGTACCAGACAACTGACACCAAGGCAAACAAACAGGCAAATATGAGTACGTTTCTTTATCTTTCGGCTCCCTCTTTACAGATCTCCCCAGGGCAGAAAACTTATGAAAGCTAAAGTGTTCTCACAAGGTTTTCTTTTTAGCTCAATTAATAGCTCTTTAGAGGTCTCCTTCACCGCAGGCTCCTTTGGACACCAATGTTTTGTTGAACTTGCACACCCTTCCTCTGAAACGGAGGTTACTCGATAACCATGCACAACACTCCGGGCATTGATGAACAGGAGTGCAGAGCCAAATCGTGAACAAGCTCCTGGGTAAATATTCATCAGCCTTTCTCTCGTATAAGCTTCACTTAAAAATAATCTGAGATTGTGAAATGCTGCATGAAATCAGGTTCTGGGCAGAGCCTGATGCCGTCGTGGTGTTGAACAGTGTCACAGGTAAGGCTCGTTTTTCACTCAGCCAGTCTTCCCTAGTGCAGGAATGACAGGCATGGACTAGACAGAGAATGGCTGCCTTGAACTTCTACAGCAATAGAAATGTTGATGCTGTACAGAATGTATGACACGTCCTCTGGGCAGCAGTTTTGATTCAGAGACAAAATGTTTTTTGTGTTCAAAGACACAGCTTTAAAGCCTTTCTTCTTAGGGCCTTTTTCTTACAAGTGTCTCTCTCTTGTAAATCATTTCCTCCTCCTCCAGATGAAACTCGTTGTCCTACAGAAGTACCTGATTAGTATTTGGGGTGGGGTGTGTGTGTGTGGTGTGTGTGGCTGTTTTGCTGAAATCTCCTATGTTTAGAAACAGTGCCCATCAAAAAGCAAGGGTGAAGTTACTTCTAAACCACACACTGCAGTAACAAGTGTAAAACAAGAGCCACACGGATGAACAGACAGGATATGTCCGTGGGAGTGAGCATTAATGATCAATTTTTTGTCAGCCTCCTTATTTTCATTACAAGAGGCCCTTACAGAAACTTCTAGCCTTGTTTTGCTGTGCAGAAAGAAAAGCAGCAATCCTGGGGGAGCAAACCCTGGAAGCAGTACTGAAATTGGAAATCCACTGAAATGGATCAGAGATATCCTCCAGAAATGAGAAAGCTGCTGACATGGAGAGGGAGGGGAGGATTTGCTGTTTCTGTGCATGCTTGATAGAAAAAGGATGAGCTTAAAGTGCAAAGATCCAGGTTAAACTGTTGTTTTCCTCAGCCCTGGTGAAGCCAGTTACGCAGCAAGGCAATGGTGTTCTCATTGCTTGAGCATCAAATATTGCTGTCTGCTGTCATTGCCGGCCTCATTGCAGCTATCTCCTTCCAGAGCAGTAAAGTGAAGTGTTTCAGAACCAACAAAGCAGCTAAAATGTTCCTTTAGGCAGAATATGAGAGAATACTGAGTTTAAAGTGTTATTGCCTGTTTTGCTGATGCCCGAAGGAAGGCCAGTGAATTCACAGCTACAGACTTGCACCAAACTGCACAAAACTTGCTCTGACACTTTTGAAAAAATCCTTCCTCAGCACCATCCTTCCAGATTTGCCTTGCTCCAATTCAATCTCTGACAGTTCCCTTTAATTCTTTGCTGTTCCTCCTTTTTTTCTCACTCACCTAGCTCTGACTGCCTGTAATTTTAACTCTTGAACTGACCACTCAACCATATCCCACAGAATTTGACATCACAGTAGTTTGCATCTCACCCCTTAAACAAAACCACAAACATGACAATATGGCATTTTCCTCAGGGAAAAAAAAAGAAGAAAAAAATAGGTTTTTTTTAGTTTCCTTTGGAGTAAACTCAAACTGAGCAGCCCCTTGCAGTTGGAGGAGATGTTCTCCAGCAGTCATGCACTCTAGACCACACCAGGTCCCTGAACCAAGACCTGGGAACAGGATCTCTGGATTAGGAACCTACAGGAGTTGGCAATGCCTGGCTTACCCTACTGCCACTGAGCTGGAGAGCCTTGAGGACCATGAGAGCACAGGAATAGGGCTCTGTTTTGGCAATCATTGGTTGCATTGGCTCCTTGAGCCTGTTGGTAGCTAAGGTGTAAGGAGAGAACAACTCGTCACATGGCAGTACCAGAGCTGAGGAAGAAAAAACACTCCACAGAGGATTAAAGTCTCCTTTGACCAGTTTGTTGTTTTTTGGGTTTTTTTTTCCTGGAGAAAATTGCTCACAGGCACAGGAAAGCTGATGGCAGCAGACCCCGGGGATGGCAATTGGGGCCAATCCCTTGAACACCCCTCAGACCTTCATCAGGTCTTAATTCAGGGAAAAGAAACTTCTCCAGACTTACCTAACTGTGAGCCAACACAATGGAGGTCACAAATGAAAACAAGTAATGAATAGAAACATTAAAAGAGCTGCTTTAAAAGACACCAACTACTTTCAATAATTCAATGAATAGCTGCAGTGGCAGTATCCCTGCATAAAGGCATTTTTTAATGTTAGTAATGGCCAGTGCAAGGAATTAATGCAGGTACTAAAGTAGCTTTATTTAGAGAGGTGAAACAGCCAATTCTAAAATGAGCACTGCTACACAGATTGTGAAAAGTCTGCTGTGAGAAGGAAGCACAAAATTGCACCCTGAAAATGAGAAGCACTCTGAAGGAGAAATTCACGGTAATATAAACTGGAACTTTTCTTCAGTGAATCACTTAAAACTAAACTGCTCCCTTCTCCTTATTCTTCTCAAGCTGCTGACATGCATAAAAATGTGTGTTTGACCAGCAGCTTATTTGGAATGTTTTCTCCTTCCCTAACGAAAAATGTGTTATTTCTCTAAACAATATGCCACTCAATACCAACAGAAGTCTCCTTAGCAGATAGGACATGGTTGCAAGGCTTCAACCTGTGCCTGGGTTAGGATCTAGCAGACTCAAGTATTTACTTATTTTGCAATTCTTTCCAAGGTCATATTTTTAAGCTGTAGGGGAAACCATCCTGAAGAGTAAACTGAGTAACTGGGAAGTTGAAGCACAGAAGCTTGCTGTGACTGAGTTAGTAATGCTCTCTTTAAACAGTGGCCCCACTGAAGAATTGAACTTAAGTGCCTCGGCACAGTAAAGCCTATGTGTTGTCTTTGGGAAGCATTTTCAGCTTAATAGGGACGAAGTTTCCTTTATGCCTGATGCAGCAGCACATTTCATTTCACAGATTTCCTTTTCCACCCATTGAAGCAATTAACTTGGAATGAAGAGATGCCAGATGAATATTACTGCCTTAAGAATCAATAGCTGGTTCTGAGGTGGCTCTGGAGAAAAGGAGGGTCTATATTAACCAGCTGTGAATCTTGTCCTCTTGCCAAATCCACAGCACCTCAGCAGTTACCTCAGGAGCAATGTGCCCATGCCTCTGTGTGCCCCATTTCAGCAGCAACCTGTGCCCTTTTATTTCCCTCCTGCTCTGGTTCATGGGCAAGGAACAGTGACCTTCTGGGTAAAAGAGCAGAGCAGAGGCTTTGCATGTTGGCCTAGGGACCTGCAGAGTGCATCCCAGGCGTGGGCAGGCAGCATGAGCCAAGATGGTGTTAATTACTCCCAGTGCCACCACAGAGTTTACAAGTCCTAGTAAAAAATTCTTACCTGGTAAAGCTGACCCACTGGCAAACAAGTCATCTTGCTGCTTCCCACAGCTGGTGTGAAAAGGAAGGTGATGAAAATTCCATTATGGGTAGATAGAAACCTGCTGTCCCCGCAGATAACACAGGTGCACTTGCAGGTGCCTTGTTCAGCTCTCTGTCCTCATGTGGATCAACTTCTGGTGCAATGAGGTGGCCCCTGAAGAGGGGTGAACAGTGGTCCCCTTTCAGGTGCCTTCAAGAAATGATGGTGGGCAGAACTGAACAAGGAATGACGTTTTGATGCTCACAGCTCACTAAGCATGTCTAAAATATGTTGATGAAAACAAGTGTAGAAAATTGTTGAAACTCCTAAAGCAGTTCTTAAGCACAGAGCTGGAAACTCTTCTGAATCACCCTTCACCTGGAGGATAATATCTTAAAGGATAAATATTTTCCATGTGTAGGATATTCACTTCTGGAGATGCCTGACCTGGAAAGACAGGATCAGGTTAAACATGAGGCACATGGAACAAGGGGCTTCTCTCCAAGGCACTGCTCCCAACCAGGCAGTAAGGGACAGATTGGAATGAGAGACTTACTCACCACCTGAATATTTGCCAGTGAATAGTTAAGGCCATGAGAGGCTGTGACAGAACAATGAACCTCCCCCATGCGATCTGTTGAGGTTATTTTCAGCACAGGTCAGCACTTTCAAGCTGAAGTTTGAAATGTGGGTTCTTACACTGTTCTTGCAAGACATTTGCTCCCCTGCCTCAGGAAGCAGGTACTTATCACTGTGGTTATGTGGTCTGCATGAGCAAAGCCTCGTACTCCCCAGAGAAGGGATCCTGTGCATTTCTGACAGTCCACCTTAGGCAATGGGAACATCCCCGTTCCAGGCTGAAGAATATCACCCTGTCCTTAAAAACCCTGGGCAAGGTGGTGGATGGGGGAAAGAGAGAGGGAAACCTGCAGTGAGCCTTGGCTGTGGTGACTGCCTGTAATGGCTCATCTGCATGGTGCTCCAAAGCTAGCCTGGGATGTACATCCCTGGGAAAAATCTCTCAGATTCCTGTCCCTTTGGGGATGAAAGTGGGGAAAATACTACTAGAAATGCTGCCTCTGCAGCCCTGTTTGATGAGGACTGAGTTGTGAAGAAATTGGTGACTTTTTGAGCCAAGGGCTTTTGGATATACAAACTTCTATGTGATAGTTCTTTAAACCAGAGCACAGCAATAAAAAGGGAATTGTGCACATTTCATTTTAAGCATAAATCTATTTTTTCACTGGCTTCTTATTTTGACCTTGTAGGTTTGGCTGTCTGTCAGAAAGCACCACATCCGATCCTACTAATTCCTTTCTTTAGGTCCTTCCTGTCAAAGAGCTGATGTGGTTTTGGTGAATTCCTGCACAAATTCACTTCCTACAGTTTGACCCTCTGGTATTAACAATGAGTTTCCTCCTAACAAGGAAACCAACAGAGTTACAAACATATGCCTTCACTTACACACAGGTATGCTGACACCTAAAAGTCTGGATTTCGGTTCCTGCATGAAAGCAGTTCTGGTTCTTGGGGGTATTGGGAACACGGGCTCCTATGACAAGACTTGACGTCAGGCATAGAGGATTGAAAAGTTGGGATAATATTGTCATCATAGAAAGTGACAGCCCTGAAACGGTGTGGAAATAACCTTAATGTCCTTGTTGGAAATAACCTTAATGTCCTTGTTTCTTAAAACAGCTTCCTTCATGTGGAGTTTTTCTTCTGGGACTGTCAGAAATACAGTTAGCCTGGACTGAATTATTTTCCTTTCTGAGGTTCAGATTTTTTTTTGTTTGTTTTTTTGGTTGTGTTGCTTTTTTGGTTTGCTTCTTTGTTTGGGTTTTTTGTTATTGTTGTTGTTCAAGTTTTTTGTTGTTTTTTTTTTGTTGTTTTTTTTCTGCTGGTGGGAACTATTCCAGCGCTAAAACTGAACAAAACGCAAGAGTGCCAGATTGGCGTCAGTTTTGTTTTAACAAACACTTCAGTTATGCTTAATTTTATGGTTTTTACTTTGTCACTGTGTTTTCTCAAACGCTACAGAGCTACATTTGTTTTAAATGAGCGTTAAAGCAAAGTGAACCAACAAGGATTTACAGACGTGTTTATGACGGAAGCAGTGCTGTAAAATCAGGACTGACACAGCACGGAGCAATATCTGCATTGTACTGGATGTGAAGATTCTCTCCCACTCCCTCAGCCTATAAATTGTTCCTGCCACATCACTTCTGAATGAACTCAGCTGAACCAATCCGGTGTTTGGAAGTTAAAACCTGGTAGTTCTTAGGTCAAAGTATCTTTTATCTCAAAGTATAAAATATATGCTAACTACTTTTTTCATATCCGTACTAAAAGCAGGTGGATGCATTGTTGTTAAGAGCCATGGGTTTCAGGACTAATCTGAGATGTACAAAACAGAAAACTGTTAGAAAGGGAGTGAAATGTCTGGCAGTGTGAGGGGCAGGTGCCATACCATCAGATCTCCTTTGTGAAGGAGACCCCTTCCACTTCCAGTCTGGTCCCTAACACGCAGGAGTGCTGACTTTGCTCCCAGTGATGTTTGCAAATATGTGTGCACATTTCTAGTGAATGACCAATGTTGTTCTTTTACTTTTTTTCCTGCAAACCACTGCTAATTGTACCCTTTTTCTGGTAGAAATGTCAGGTGACACTACTCTTTCTGGAAAGATGGTTATGAAGTAAAGATTTTCAAAATCAGCTCTGATGCTGAAGAGGTATAATGGAGGAGAAATGTTTTAATTCATGAACAGATATGGAATTCTATTTTCCTTTCGCAGTGATAATCCATACATGTTACATGATTCAAATTGTGAGGCAATGGCATTCACAAAGTATTTAAAAAGTAGGGACCAATTTTTGGCACCCCCAAATACTCTGTCAGTTTTTCTAAAATCTCAGAACTAGTATTGGAAATTGGAGATGGGTAAATTAACTTCCATCATCCCCCTTTTCTGAAAAAGGACATCTGGATGCACCTTGTGTTTCTAAACACAAATAATGCTCTGCTTCTAGTACAGATTATTGCTATAGAAAGGTTTTATCAAATAATAAAGTATACAGTTCATTTCTACCAGTTGTATGAAACAAAAATTGTTTTAGAAATGTGCAGGTTGATTAACATCTGTGCTAATGTGGAGTAAATATGAAATTTTAGCCAAGAATGTGAAAAGCAAGTGTTCACATATGTATTTCCAATCCTTTCTGAAATTTATTATCTCCTAGTGGCCATTATTTTACATCTCATGGCTCCTATTGCCTCGTCCAACCTGACAGATCTGAATATCTTCACTCACCAGAGCCAACACCTTGTTGAAGAATCTAAATTTTCACATCAGAGCTTGTGCTCCTAAAGCTCTTAATAAAGCTCAGCTGAAATATAAATCCAGATTTTGGACAGATGGCTGCTTCACATTAAAGTTTATTTTCCAGGAGTTTGCTGTATACTTTCCATGGATACTCAAAAGAGTAATTTCTTGATATTATGATGTTAGCCCATCAGTAATCTTCAGAGTTTCCATCTCACTTTCCAAACGCTATGAATCCATTTAGCCTCCTGCTGACCTATGTTTGTGAACACTGCAGGGTGAATTTCATCACATGGCTGGGATTTACTATCCCCTGAGAGGCCATAGTACACTTTGAGTTGTCCTGTTTTAAAGCTACAAGGTTCACCGGCACTGAGACTAAATGGGGATGAAAAACCTTATGTCATGTCTTCACAGCTCCTGAGAAATGTGTCCCTTCCCAAGTCACTTGATACCCAGATTTCTGCCCAAGGTGCTTTTGATAGATCCTTTTTCCCCTTCATTTGAAAATGCTGGTTTGTCAGACTTAAAATTTTCAATGTGAGGCCCAGGTACACTTTCCTCTGTGTGGGGATAAACTTTCCAAATGAATGGCAAGACCCGTCCCTGCCTTCTGATCCCATTGCAGCACTGCCAATGGCACAAAAGCAAAGACCTCACCTACAACGGCAGAGAACCAGCCCTTCTACACATCCAGTTCAGATCTAGCTGTGAAGCCTAGATAATCTGTGTATCAAGTGACCATCAGGCTGTCAATCCTTCCTGCTGAAGATGCTGCTGAACACTCACTGAGTGGAGACGTACAGGTGATGGGACTCAGAAAAAACAGGAAAAAATGAAATTATTGTTTTCAGCCCCAAACACTTCTGACTCTTGCCCAAGTGCCAGCCTTGGGCCACACTGCCCTTGTCTGCACATCTCTTTGCATGGCATTGGAAAAAGAATGGATCAGATGTTCTGTTTATTTATTTATATGGTGATGTTGTCTTGTGGTACTCTCTGGAGGCACAAACAGCAGTGTGTGGGCCTGAGCATTCCTGTTGATTGACATCTCTGCACAGATTTCTATTCAAACCTGCTGAGACCTTACCTGGATTTTGGAGGACTTGTCAGAAGCAGAGCTAAATAAGATTCATCAGCAATACAAGTCCTTGCAGGCAGATGAGTAACTGAAGGATCTCAAGTAAAAGCAACAAAAAAGTAGATAGACTGACAAGTTAAGAAAATAATTAGAAAAGCTGCATTGGATGGGAGACAACTGGTGAGGGACATGCTTGTTCCAGTTTCTTTGAGGCATGAAGCACCAGCTAGCAAAAAAGAATATTTGCAGATGAAAGAATTGTGAGGATTCTTCCTTAGTGACAGCTCTGATCAAATGCATACTATCCATCAAAACACCATATATTGAGACCAAAGAAGCAAACTATGGGAGAGCTAAGAAACTGAATGAGAGAGGGTGGTAGAAGAAAGAAGGCATATTCCTGAAAAAGGTGAAGCTGTGTTCAGCTGAGGAAAAAGAAGAGAACTACTTTCCATACACTAAATATAGAGGGTTGTGAGACACTAGAAGAAGTTGCCCAGAGATGCTGTGGATGCCCCATCCCTGGAAGTGTTCAAGGTCAGGTTGGATGGGGCTTTGGGCAACATGCTGTACTGGAAGGTATCCCTGCCCAAGGCAGAAGAGTGGAACTAGGTGATCTTTAAGGCCCCTTCCAAACCAAACTATTCTGTGATTCCATGACTCTATGAAATATGCAGATTCAAGAAGAGAAATCTAAAAATTAGTTTGGAATCACCTTTTAAAAAGGGATAAAGATTGAACAATAAAAAATTACCTAGCTAGATGATGAATGTGTTGCAGAGATTTTGCAGACCAGTAGAGAGTGAAGTTGTGAAAGTAGCAATGAGAAAAAGCAACAGCGTAAAAGAGAAATTAATTTTTATTTTCCATATTTATTCATCATGAGGCCTTAATGAATATTTTGTCTGCCTCAACTCCAAGGACAAAGAAGAAATATGAGGAGAAACAAATTGTCAGCATCACATAGTGTTCATTAAATGGGTTCTAAAGAATGGCAAGTTGGAAATAATGGATCTGGCTGTGGAGTGTGAGCTCTCATTTAAACTTGCCTTTTAATGAAATTCTTCAAGTGGAAACATACAAGTTTGGGTACCAAGCAAGTGGTAGAACTTATAATAAGGAAAAGATCATGGTACATGAGAAAATTACCTTTATTAATTTATGTGGGAATAATCCAAACAGCTTCTGTGATAGGAAGAGAAATCCACTGTGTTCTTTGAGGGATTCAGGAGCACATAGACAAAGGAGAATTGGTTGACAAAGTGTAACTGGATTTCTTAAAGACAATCAACAAAACCCCTCAGCAAAGCCTGTTAGAGAGCCTGCTGTGAGATAGGTAAGATCTCAGTGTACTTACCTGGGTAAAAGAGGGGAAACAACAAGTAGGAAATAATGGTCAGTTCCTGAATGTTTGCCAGGGGGCTTTCCAAGTACTGTCTGTTTGTGCTTGAGCTGTGCAAGATCCACATGTTTATATACTTAAATGAACTCCGTGTCTGGGGAAAGCACAGACCTTGCTCACCAGCCCAGACAGGACCACTCAGGGTAAAAATGAAAGTTCACTATGAAGACATGCAGAGGCAATAAATCAGCTTCACAATATTGATGAAAAAATGCCAGTTGGAATTCAGCGTTGATAAATCAAGGGTAAGGTATCTAAGGAAAAAGCCTCCTCAATTAATGTGCATAATGACATGCTCTTCAGATATGCTCTTAGCCACTACCCTTTAGGAAAAAGACCTTGGAAGGATGGAGGACAGCTCTATGAAAAGCAACTTGATGTTCTGTAGCAGTCAAAAAATCTCCTCTGTTTGAATTGAAGAGCTACTTGGAGAGGAAAACAAAAAAGAAGAAGTCCTCATGCTGCTTTGTAAATCTATGGCACAAACACATATCCAATAGTGTACACCAGTCCAGACCCTCCACCTTAAAAACTATGTGGTAAAACTTCTACTGTAGTTGCAAGTGGATGTAGACAAGCAAGACCTGTAAATGGACAGCTCTTATTAGAACAGCTAATAGAATAAAAAAAATAAGATAAACATACAATCAGGTACACAAACCCTCTCCAGATCTAAAATAAAAAAGCAAAGAAGTGGTCTTATCCAAAATCTAGTTTGGTATTTCTAGCTATAGAGCTAAATCAAACAAAAATATTAAATACAGCTATCTAAAAACCTTGTATTAACCAATACAGACCTAGAAAAGTTATAAAGAATCTTTCAGGGTATGGTATGACATCCATACCATAATAATCTCCGATATATGAAATTGAGAGAGATGTAGAGAAAGCAATTAGGAAATGAAAGGTTGCTTATTTTGTAGTACAAGATTTGTGGAAGTCAACCATGAAACTAATAGGTGGCAGGTTTGAAGCCAAGAGGAAGAGGCATTTCCTCATACAACACTGAGTTAAACTGTGGATCTCTTTACCACAGGATGTTGGGGAGGCTAATAATCTACAGAGCATCAAAAAGTGACCAGACCAAATAGATTATAGAGGGAAAACCAACCAAGAATTAAGTGCAAGAGCAGCAGCCAGTGACTTAGGCATTCCATAAGCCACTAAGCCCTAGAGCTCGAGGAATTTGCAGGGAGACACAATGATATTTTTATTTGGTCTGTATGCTTCCCTAGGCATCCATTTTTAACTATTAGACACACAGTGTAGAAGGAAGATAATTGCTCTGACCCAGTACTGCCCTCTGAATGTTCTCAGACACCTGGGCTCAGCAGAATGCTCAGGGAAGAGTCCTAGCTCCAAAGGTGGGGCAGAAAGATGATTTAGTTCCAGCCCTTTGGTGATAATGGCATGGAGAGGGATGGAGAGGGGAGGCCTGGTATGTTGTGTCCACCTTTATCCTGGTTGGAGCTCAGAAACAGCAGCTGCTGTAAGCTGAGGTGAGAAGTTGGTTTGGGAAATGATGGTGGTCAGCTTGAAGAGCTTGAAGGGGTCAAACACTTTGGTTAGGGGTCACAGTGACATCGTTGAGGGTCACAGTCATTAGGTAAGCCAGGTCAGACACCTGATGGCCCTCCCATGCCTGGGGCTCAGCACATGGTGCAGCTCAGGGATGGTCAAAGGGCTCCACCTTGATGTCCTGGCTCACAAAACCTGTGGCTTTGAAGGGCAACACACCAACTGTGCTGCCAGACCTCTCCCTTTTATTCTTATTCGAGCACTGGTATAAAGCACAAGTGCTCTGGCTTTAGGAGGCTTTGCTATTCTCATAATGATAGATGTATTTTCAGAGAGCATTGTTCTTGAATGGAGTTCATTAAAATGAGTCTTCAGGCAACTGCTCTGTTCAACTTTTTGACAAATGGCTCCAACTCGATGCTTAACTCCAAAGGGGCCAGGAAATGAAAATATAGCCCAATTCCTCAATAATTATTAATTTCCTGTCGCTATTTTCCTTACTTCGAGAGTAAGAGAAGTTCTAAAAATCTTCAGAAGTTTTTTAAAGAGTAATTTGTTAGTGGGATGGGGGGAGGGAGGTGAAGGAAAGGGACAGAAGATTATTTCTGAACACCAAAAATAGTTTCAAATTCCCACCAAGAAATGACAAATTGTTATATACACAGTCAGACAGGGAGATGTATATTTTGTTTTAAATTCCAATTCCAAAATGTACTACATAAAGAGAAACCACAAATTGAAACTTCATGTGCTCATGCTGGCAGCAACACCAAATTTATGGTTTTCTTCTAAAAATAATACCCCCAAACTCTACCTAAACCTTCCTGAACCTCCTGTCCCCTCTTTAATAAGCAAGAACACAGCGTGTTTTGATTTCTTGGTGACTTTTTTCCTTTCATTTGAGTCACTAGTGCAGGACCAACTGCTCTCAACCTTACTCAGGTAATATTTCCATTGGTTTCAATGAGAGATTTGCCTGGCCGAGGTGTGTAGTATTTTTCCTGGTATTTACATGAAATGAAGGAAAGTGACAGGAACGAGGAACAGTCTTGGCAGGAGAATAAGAAGCAAACACCATTTTGTAAAGGTATGGAGAGTAGAGAAGGAAGATAATGATGTTAGGACCACTATATAAAACTTTAGTTCTTTTCCTTCTTTGTAATTTGTCCCTTTTAAACAGAAAGACCTTTGAATTTGAGTCAAATATCTAAAGAAGATGAATTTGGAGGACTCAGTGCTGGTCATAGGAAACAAGCCACATCAAAATCCCCCAAATAAATCACCTCTAATTTAAGCAAAACTGTACCACGGACTGAAGACAAATCAGCCCTTTCAGCTTTCAGAAGAGAAGTCAACATCAAAGGAGGAACCTGAAGCAGAAGCCTAGAAATGCAAATCTATTGGTCTTTTCACATTCAAATTCTCACTCTTCTTCCATTTCCTTTTACAGAAAAAGAATGTGGTCAGATTTGGGGGAATGACTTCACAGCTTTTATTAAAGGGTAGCTTAATCCTCCCCTGGATAACTGGAGAATCATTATAAAGAGAAACAAGCAGTGATGATCTGTCCCAGTTTGAGTGCCAAGGCTTGGAAGTTCTGACCCATGAGACGTTAATTTGCCAGTCCAGTTGCATGAAAATGTATAAATATGAGCACTGATGAGGAAGAGAAGTATCCTGCTGAAAGGTGAGTGGTATTGAGTTCCCTCTGCCTTTATGAGGAAAAAAAGGCTTATACTCTCTTAAGTGATATTGTACATAGTAGTAAGAGTCCAATATATGAAAAAAAAAACCCCAAACATGCACTTCCATTTTACTATTGTTCGTTTTTACTGTGGAGGTGGGGCACAAAGAAGTTCTGTGCTGTAAGGTCCTCATGTGAGGGTGGATGTGGACTCCATTGGGTCCATGCAATGAAAGCAGTGGCCCTGAGGACAGTGCTGGGTGTTAAGTGTCAAAATTTGGGTGGTGAAACTGCCACCATGTTTGACTGTGTGTAAAGAAGTCGTGCCCATGGCATTAACAGAAAGTCCTCCAAATTCATCTTCTTTAGATATTTGACTCAAATTCAAAGGTCTTTCTGTTCAAGTGGCCACCCTGGATGGCCTGGGGCTCTTATTGACTCTAATCAAAGCAGGACAGGACTTATACTATGTTATACCTAATTAAGAGTAATTTCTCAGTAATATCTCTGGACTTCCTGTTATTGTTCTCAAACAGCATCAGAGTCAGAGAAACCTTAATTACTTGCAACAACAACACTAAGGAAAACCCCGAAACCACTGGAACAATACTACGTAGAATAATATGAATTATTTGTTAAATTTAGTACCTCAATGAGAAATGCTCTATTGATAGCTCAGAATTGCTCTGCCTGGAAACCACCTGAGCACTGCCTTATTTCTAGACATCTGTCACCACAGTTATTATCTAACAACAAGCATAACATGAAAATAATCATTCTGTTTAGGGCAGGAACAATAACTAATTGACTGGCATGAAATTGCATCAATATCATTATCTCTTGTTGACTTTTTGATAGCATGTTGGTGAACAGTTTGTATTTTCCAGGGTGGAAAACCTTTCTTGTTTCCTAGCAGGAGCCCTGCACCAAGAAGTTTCCTTTAATGGCTACCTAATTTTGCAAATTTAAATATAATTCTTTCCAAGAGCTCGTGATATCTCATTATCTTGGTATTATGGGTGGGGTTTTTTTGTTTGGTTTTTTTTTGTTGTTGTTGTTTTTGTTGTTGTTGTTGTTATTTTTGTTGTTGTTTTCAGACTTCAGTCTTCTGCAGCATGCAGACTAGGAGAGGGTTTTGGTGTCATAGTAGAATAACAGCTTGATACCCACAACCCAGTTCACAGCCTGTCCAGCCTAATGTTGACGTTCTAGGCTTTTAAAAGTATTTAAACACTTCAAAGTTGAAAATAGGTGATTCTTAGGTATCTAATTCGTGCTGAAACTAATGGTAGTTAGGTGTCTCACATGGACTTATCAAAAATCATATAGGACTGTAGTAGCAACAGAATCTACAAAATAACTCTAAAATTCTGGCCTTTTCTGATGTAAGGCAGATTTCCAGCAGCAGTCATTTTTATAATGTAAGTTTTTCCCAAATGTTCATTTTTGTAAAAGCCCTAGTACTCCCATCCTAGCTGAAAAACCTCTTCATACAAAGTGTGTTAATGCCTCACACGTTGCTCTTCTGCTTTTGAGGTTTATGGTCAAATACCACTCCAATACTTCATGGACCTTAGAAGCTTTCCTACAGCATCAGGACTTGCACATAGTCTGGTGCATAATCCTCAGAGATTTTTTTGCCCTACTAGCCCAATTTTCAGAAAAAGCCACATTGCTTCTGAATATCACATCTTTTTAAGGTCATAAAAATGCCATCCAAGCGCTTTTGAAAAAAATTTTTGGGAGCATGAGGGTGTGTGTGAATATTTTCAAAGTTGCAATTTGACTAACCCAGCCTCTGCTTAGATCATCAAACAGGCATGTGTTTGGGACACAGAGGCACTACAGTCCTGGCATATTCAGCCCAGAATCCTCATGGTTACGTGAATAATTATCCCTTCATACCAGCCTAGAAATCTTGGACAGAAATAGCAATCACAGCAAGGGTGCTGAGAAATAATTTGTACCATACATCTGCTAATGTCCCTTAGCCCAGCTGGAACCTACATGCTTTCCTCCCTATCTTGGTTTTCTCAAATTGTGTTGATGTGTATTTAAGCTGCAGGAACATTCGAGGCAATCAGGCAGGGGGGAGACAAGAACTTCCCTGGTATTTTGATTCCAAACTGTGATCTCTCTTATCAGAATGGGTGAGGAAGAAAAGTGCCAAGTGTGACTTGCTCTCCTGTTCTCAGCTTGTCTGGCTACCTCAAGGAGGAGCCCCTGAGGCCAAAGACACCACAGATGTAGAAGACCTAGAAGACCACTCAGAGCAGCGTTCTCCAACAGGTGTCCCGTGGCAGCACCTCACTGGGATTACACTGATGATACCCCAAATGGATATGACTGGCACTGATTTTTTCAACAGTGTCAGCCAAAAGAAGACTCTCATATTTTGCTTCATCTTGGTTTTGAGAAGGACAAGAGAAGTCCCTAAGGAGTGTCACTTCAGGACATTAATTTTGAAGATGCAAGAAGGGGAGCGTAGGACAAAGCACCTCATATCTGGCCCTGATTTTATCAGAAAGTTGAACTAGAGATCTCCTGACATCTCTTCCAACCTACAACAATTATATTGTAACATGAGGAAGCCTGATCTTTCAAGCCTATTTTGCTAGTAGAGAAAGTTTTCTTTTTTGCATGCACAGTGTTTTTTTTAGCCTCTCGCTTGACACAGGATCGCATCGTCTTTGCGTTTAACACGCTTTCTCTCATTCACTCTTCCCTCTCCTCTCTTTTACTCCAATGCCACAAACTCTTCCCACCCCATATATTTTTGTTCTATACAAGAATTGTGCAATTCATCTGGGATTTGCTTTGGGCTGCTTCCAAATACACCCACACAACTGCTTTAAGAGTGATGAGGTTTATCCGAAGATGGACTTGGCAAGTCTGTGTTTCAAAGGGTTACTGATCCAAAATACTTCAGGAGGAGACTTCAAGGCACACAAGTAACCCCACAAAGCAATAAAATAAAAGATTGTGAACAGTTTCTGTATTTAAATGTTTACAAGAGTTGAAGCTGGTGGCTAAAACATTTTGTCTGAAAATGGCTACTTCTCCTCTAGTGAACCAAGTTCAGTCAATTTGATGACAACTAACTGTGTGCTCACAGCCTGTGACTATCCAGGGTTTCGTGATGTTGAAGATCTGCCAGGGTTTTTCTTCAGAATAACACAAGAGTTTGACTCAACCAATGGTCAGAGGAATCTTTAACACCCTGTTAACTAATGTTGTTCCATCTACAGATGCATAAAACAACATTGGGAGGCCATGTTGTCCACTGACAAGGCTATGAATCTAGAGACCTGGTTTTGAACTTGGCTACTCCTTGGACTGCTCCACAGCCTTGACTGAGTTGCCTTTCTCCTCCAGGCCTTACAACACACCCTCCTAGAAAATGAGTGTCCACAGTACAGTCCACAGTACAGCCCTCCATTGTCGAAACAGTCAAAGAGCTACTGATGAGAACTGCAATGTAGTGACTGGGATTCTGTTTCTGCCAGTGCACTAATTCCAGAACCCACACCCAAACTTATGAAATTACCTTTTAAATGATGAGACAAAATCATTCTTTTTATTCTCTCTCTCTTTTTTTTTTTTCCTCCAGGATGTTCCCTGTATTTGCATCCCCTGGGTGGCAACAGTGGATTATGTTGGCAAGGAGAGCAGACATTGGTAGACAAGGTCCTATTGGCACAAATCTGAGGGCTTTGCCTGTGTCAGTGATGTAAGGACACCAGTCTCCTTCAAGGGGTGTGGTTTATCAGTGAAGCTTTTGCAGTGCCTCGGACGTCAGGCTAATGGTCTCACATACAGATTCTGTAAGATGCCTTTCATTCATCCTGCCAAACAGGACCTGTGCTTGTGATGCTTTCCCAAACTGAAGGGCACTGCTCCATGAATGCAAGCAATGTTAAAGCCTGAATAATGCACACAGTCTTCCATTTGCAAATCGCCTCCACCTCTCCCTTTGCCCTCCCCACCATGTGGTTTAGCTTTTGGCTCTGCAATAGATACTCTGAATCAATGTTAGCTTTCTGAGAGACTAACACCCAACACTGAAGGTCTGAGTCAAATCCAGCTGTGTTACAAGTCCATTGTTGGACTGTTGGTTGTTTTGGGTTATTTTTCCCTGGAGTTTTGTCACAGATGAACTGGACCTTTTGGCAGCACAGAAAAGCACCTCTATTTTATCATTTGGTACCCCAAAGACATCCATGTACTAATCAGTCCAACCAGGAAGCCCAAATCTTTTTAAGAGAAGAGCATATTGTTCATTGTACATGTTTGCCTCACCATTAGTGCACGCAAGAGAAAGCTTAGAAACAGAAAGACGAAGCACATAAAAACAGGTGGATCATGTAGCTTACAGAGGTAGGTGCAGCATTAATAACAACTTGTGGGAACTGTGAAGCACTGTCCTGATCTGAGGTGTATTTCAGTTTTCAGCTCAGTAAAATCCCAGCTTCTTCACAAGCAAAAACTTGTCCTTTTTACCAGAGTGTAATAAAATATTTGTGGTGGTTTTTATGGTGGTTTTTATGCACCTTTCCTTAATACAATCTGCAGGTCCTTTCTCCTAGGACAGACCACAGCACATCACACTAAGCTCCCAGAGCTCGAGGCTGGTGCCAGGCTGTCTGCAAAGACCCCCAGAGGCCAGGTTTGTTTGCTCTGAATGGCCTGATGGCATGGCATGGGCTGGAAACCACCTTGCATCATGCCCTGCTCACCCAGACCAAGGAAGCACGTTGGAGTCCCAACACCGTGAAAGGAGAAATTCTGCTGTCAGGGTGGCTGTGTCATACCTGGTTCCTGAGTCAGAGTCTGTGTGCTCACAGCTGTGCAACAACAACCTCCAGAAAAGGTCCACTAACCCTGAGGGGTCAGCCTGACTCACTATGTCCACTGGGCAGTACTGGGGAGTTTCAATTGTTATAGTTGTCAGGAAGGACAGGGATTTGCTCTGGCTGCAGAGCTGCTGAAGGCCACAAGGATCTTAAACCCTCTGTTGTTATCAGGACTGTCTCTCTGGTTATCTGAGGGCTGTGGTCTTCCAAACAAGAAGAGTGAAGAGGATCCCCCTAGTTCAGTCTTACATCATATGCATGATGTAGCTGTCTTTATCTTACGCAATGACTGGCCTCACTTTTCCTCTTCTGGTCCCAGAGAGAGACCAGAAATATTCCTCCAAGAGATGGCAGGTGAAGTCAGTTGACCCACTTTAGGGAAAAGAAAGACTTATGGCTTAATATCTTACCATGTCCAGGATTTTCTTAAATATCATAGAGATATATATCATAGAGGTGTATGACACAATACTATCCTGCCCACATCTCTGGTGACTGTTATTTTTCATAAAACATAAGACAAGAGCATGATTTCCTCAATACTGCACCTCCAGTTGAAGAAATCAATTCAAAGCCATTCTACTAGTCAGAAAATGCAAGCTGCTGTGAAACTCACTTTGTTTTCCATTTAAATGTTTCTTTTGATAATGTGACTAGAGACTCCATCCTTGGACATTTCAAATTTTCTTCCATTTCCTCATTGTACTATTCAGGATTTCTCTAGGTCACCTCCATGACTAATCAAATTCAAGGATTCCCTCAAGCATCCTAATCCCTCTTCAATTCATATACATGCTTTCATATATTTCCATGGGATTTTGGAAGGTTCTTTTAAACCTCTCTTCTTACACCGTCCCTTTATCCTTTGTTCTATCCCTCCATCACCCAGCATATCAACTCCAGCAGGACCAGAGCAAAACTGAGGTGGAAGGAAAAGGAAATTCTTTCAGCTGGTCTAAATGACAGTCATAAGACAGGGCATTGGCCTAGGGGCAACTGGGATGTGTTTATTCCATGAAGTGCCATGCAGGAATACCTGAGCTAGCTGGGAACATGCTAGTTCAGGTTACAAAGCAAAGTGTACACACATTAGCAGAAATACTGGAATTACTTGGGTGTGGCTTTTGGGGATTATCCTGTTCCACCCAAATAGAGAAGTACTGTGAAGCTTATGTAGCCAAAAAAAGTGATCATTTCCTTAAACTTTTAAAGCCCAAAAGATTTTTGATAGTTTTTGCTCTTTTTTGGAATTTTTTCATTGAAGTCATTCATTATGAGTGGTACATTTTGTACAGATGAAACTTGTAGAGCAGGTGTGAACTTGCCACTGCTATTGCTGCCCTCCCTAGAGATTCCAAAGGTGATGGCAGAGTTAGAGCAGAAGAAATGACAGTGGATGGGCTGAGTTGAATATTTCTGCTTGCCTGATCACCAGAAAAAGTGGCTGGAGTAATTGAACAGAGGGGAATCAGTGAAAATAATCTGCTGCTTCAGGTAGGCTTCAAGAACCAGGCAACCTCATTGTGGGGCCTTACCACTGTGAGTCACTGGAGCCCACATCTCTCTCACTCTCCTTCTGCATCAGCACAGATCCTCCCAATCCTCATTCCTATAAAGCAGATGAAGATCATGAACTTAAGGTCTTCATGCACGTCCACCTGGATCTCTCTGAGAGGTACTTATGTAGCCCCACCACCTCAGCTTTTTCATGTTTTGCTTGCTGCCCCAGAAGGCAAACTTGATGAAATTTCCATATTCATTTTGGAAACAGTAGAAATGGGAGACTTTGTGATTTGTCCAAGGAAGTCTGTGGAAGAAATTAAACTAAGGTCTCTCAAATGTCCGTTTAATACTTTAATCTCTATATAATCCTCATTCTCTGTGTCAGTTTTCCTGGACAGAGGAACTTGCCTCCATAGGTGATCCAACATAATCACTGCAGACTTAGCTACAATAAATTCATAAAGCAATCACTGAAATTTGCACCTTTATTCTATTCAGATAACACATTTGTCTAGGATGCTGCTCAGGAAGCACAAACTCAAAGGGTGAGGGATTTCTCCCAGCAGCTGAGAACTCCTCACTGCCTGCACGAGAGCTTGGTGCTGGCCCACTGGCATGGAGGTCCTGCATTTTCATCTCCAAAACAGAAAGAAACAAGTGATACAACTGGATTTGGCTGAGGTGGAGAATGTACCTAAACAGGATGAGGTAATTTGGGTGATGAGCCAAGGTCACAAAGGCTGGTGCAGAACAAAACTGCCTGTCAGTTGTGTGGGCTGAGCTGGTATCCCGTGTGGGGATGTGGAGCATCCACACGTGGCAGATCTTCACCTCCCTGCCACAGCAGTTTGAACTTCACTACCAGCACCGATGTTAAAACTTCCTTTAGCTTCCAGAAAGAATATAAACATGGCTTTCAATGCAGATTAAATACACACGTACTTTTGAAACATTTTCGGTCATTACTAATTCATGGCTGCTGTCCAGAGAGTGGAGAAAAACATTTCCCCCCTTAGGTTTAACAACAAAACCAAGAAAAAACCCCAACAAGTCAATGACTTATACTGTACACTAAACCAGCTTAAAACACAAACATTTCCAGAGTACAATATTTCAAGTAGTCCTGTAACTAGAGGAGCTATTTTTTAACTGGATTCCTACTTTTTACTACCAACAGCCTTGTCTTATTTGCAGAGGCTCTGCTAGCTGTCAGACATCCTGACTCCACTTAATAAACTCACTTAGGGCAGAACTTTCTTAAGTCACAGTGTAAGTACATAAATTAGTTGTTTCAGCCTTAGACCAACACACTTCTCTTTCTTCCCTCTCTCCTGAGCACTGAGCTATGATGAAGAAACTCAAGTCTCAAAAGAACCAACAGTTCATTAAAAAATGCTGCCATAACCCAACATGCCTAAAATACTGTAGCTCCTGCTGGCTTTGGTTGGAGCTGCAGGGATGCTTACTTGTGGGTACAACTAGGTGAAGTTTGGGTCCTTAAGTCAGGGACCCAGAGTTTAAATTCCACTTTTGAAATGCTTGATGTGCAACAATCTCAGACAAGGAACTGCAGAGATGACACCAGGTCATAGGCAGGTTTTGTATTAAATGAAGTTTAATGCACCAGGAAGCCCAGAGACACTCTGGTGTGTCACTGGATAAGCAGGAGCAGGGCATATTTCATTAATGGGTGGATCTTAGTCTGGTTCCTTGTGAAAATGAAGCTCAAACAAACCCTACAGTCATGTCTCAATCTCTGTCTGACTCTCCCTCATAGCACCTCCATCCACTGGTCAAATTTATTCACATTCAACAGAAAGAAACACATTGCAAAAGTAAATAAAACTGAAGGATATAAAAAGTAAATAAAACTGACTTGGGCAGCCAAGTGAGAGAGGCATGCCAGAAGTCCTGCTGCCTGAGAGGAAGGCCACTTAACCTTTCAGCGTGTCCAAAAGGGGATGGGATTTTGGCAATGTGGGCTCACACCTTCGCAGAAAAAAAAAATATAAAAATGATGCAAAGCTCCAAGGCACTGGACTTTGCTTATTCCTGTGCTTGTAACCGATATCTGATGCTGTTGATGCATAAAAGCCACTCATGAGAAGCCTGGAGGGACTCCCAGGGTTGCCTAAACCCTATCTCTGCTAGCCCCTCTCCTGAGAGGGGATGTGCAGCATGGGATCAGTTTACTCAATTGTCCCTTGAAGTGACTTTCCTTCTCACCATGCCTATTCCCATCTGGAGACAGGGCTGGTCTGACCTCTCAGGGCAGAGGCACAAGGGCCACCCATTCCCAAGTGTGGCCCCCCTTCAATATGAGAACGGGGGAAAAGCACCTCGCACTCGTGGGAGCTGGGAATGGCATCTGTTCCTGGTCTCTGCTCCTCTGCCCTGCCTGGCTGCCCCTTGGGCAAGCACAGAGCAATGCCAGGCTGGGGACAGGCAGTAGCTGGCAAAGCTCAGTGTTGCAAACACTGCTTCTCCTGCCAGCTGCTATGTGTTGTACCTGGTGGCAGCTGCTATTTTTATATTGAAACTCATTTCTTGCTAATGATCTCTGTGTTACGTCTTGAGAACCAGATCTAGCCCTCTGGTAATTTGATCTTAATTAAACAACCTAGCTGCCAGTCCAGTCCCTTTCTGGTAAGCTATGTATTGCAATGTTTGGTGTTAGTCAAAGACAACAGACACCTACCAGGCCTGGTGTTGTAAATATAGCTCAATTTCCAAGAGTTGCTGATAGTAAAGTTTGCCTTGCCCTGCCCTACCTCTCCCCTAAGCTGAGTCATAGTAACACACAGGGTTAACCCAACTCCATTGCATGGTGTAGTGCTCAGCAAGATCTGGCAGATAGGAGACCTCACTAATCTTACAAATCTCATCTTTCACGCTGAAGCAGTTGGCTGCGATACCTTTTTAAAATTTTTTGTGTGTGTGTGTGCTTAAGTTATTGTTTAATACAATCTTCTAAGTTACATAATAGTTTCTCTCTTCACTTGATGTCATCTGAGCCGTGCACAGGAATGCACACACAGCCTCTGACATCTTTTGAAGCCCTCCAGGGCCACTGCTCCCTGTCCACTGAGCAGTTCAGAAGGAGCAGGTGCCACACGTTCTTACACACGTGCTCTCCAAGAGCCAGCTACACCTGTCTTGCACCAGGTGCCCTAACCTTTTGGAGAGTTTTGAGCAGGTTGTGCCAAATTACAATAAGATTACCAGCAGAGAGAGCTATATTTTTCTCCCTTCTGTTATAACTGGAGTTGCCAAACATAACTGGTTATGTGCTTAGATGAAAAAGCCACATTCACTACAGGAATCAAGCTTTCAGCCATGGGAGCCCAGGGGTTGTGGTCCACTCCAAAATGCAGCTTTTTGACTCAAGGCAAAGCCTTTAGCTTATGGAAAGAATATGCCCTTGCAGGCAGGAGGGAGCATGTGGGAGGCAGATGCTTCTTCCATTGGGATGGTTCAGCCTGAAAAAGGGCTGGCTGTAGTGGTGGCTTGAAGCCCTCTGATGGTTTGTGGCTCACCACAGGCTAACCATTTCCCCCAAATCCTAAGTGGGTCATTGCTAAGCCCTTGCTGGGCTCCAGGCAGATGGTCCCCAGGTGGCAGGTGCAGATCTGTCCTGGCAGAGCCTGCCCATGGGGCACAGATCACCAACACTTGCTCTGGTTTCACCAATCCACCTCTGAATGGGAGCTCCAGCCTGCCCAGCAGCAGGTTCCAGCAACCTCTCTTCAAAAACTTAACAATTTCACCTCACAAATAATTTTCCAGAGACAGAGGTACAAATTTCGTAGAGGGTCATGAGTAGACTCGGTTCTAGCTCAACTATTTTGTTTCTCCTTTTTTTTACCTCTATTTGTTTTTCATTCTTTGCTGCAATATTTCACTACTTTTTTTTTCCTACTGGATATTTTTGCTCCTCCCTTGCCTGCTTTGTCTCTCACAGCCTCTCCTAACCCAGTCACATTTGTGTTCAAATGTTCAAACCTACCCTGCTCAAGAGGGCTCAGGAGCAGGGTAAACAAGTTTGCCTCGGTGTTTAGCATGCAGCTCAATTGTACATTTACAGTAGATATTCTGATTTAATTTGCTTTTAAACAGCCCCTTCAAACAGCTCAGAAGTCTGGACATTGTTCGTTTAGGTGCATTACAAAACCATAATTAATTAGCTGGGGTCCCCTGTGGATTTTCTCAGATTTTACCCAATCTTCCCGCCAATTTTAATGACCTTCCCAGTTAGGGGCTTTACATCTGTAAATGCTGAGTGCCATTCACCACTTGGTAAACAACGGGTATCTGAGCAAAATAGCCAGAGCTTGAAATCAAAGATTTTACTTGTTTGTGGTACAGGAGACACTGGCAGTCTGGGTGGCTCTTAGCACCTGCCGTGCTGTTGGATGACTGAATTTTGGCTCTCTGTCCCACATTAAAAGAACTCAAGACTGATCTGTGTTACCCTTCCATAAAGCTGGGATTGTGGGGAAATCTGTGCTGCAGAGGCCTGATATCCCACCCAGTCTTCTTTGCCTTTTGAAAGCAAGAAACAGCACTTTGTTCATTGTCTGTGCAAAACTTGCCGAGAGCTCTCCAAAGAGAAAGTCAGCCAGGCAACTTTCAGCTGCTCCCTCTTCCTGCTGGCTCCAGGCCAACATTTCCTAGCAGGTGTCGTGCACCAGCAGAAAAGAAGGACGAGAAAGGAAAGAAAGAGAGAAAAAATGAGCAACAGGAAAAGATTTGATGGTCTATCACATGGCCATGGATCATCTACCACGTGATTCCCAGTGTCTCCTCAGATTTTTGGCACACGTGGTGCAAAGGCAAAATGGACCTTCACACCCCCTCGTGCAGGCTGCTGCTGCAAGGAGGGACTGCTGTCCACAGAAAGGAAGGCATCTCCATCTGGAAAGCAGCAGCCAGCTTGTGGCTGTGCAGGAGGGACGAAAATACTGCTTTTGTTCTGATCAAAGTTGGATTTTAGGTGGTTCTTCAGTCAGAACGGTTGGCCAGTGGGTTCTGTACATAGCTGGAATAAAGCACATCAGGAGCCAACTGGACTCTTTTGATGGATGTAGTATGTGAGCATAGGTCTGGCACAGTTGCTTGGGTCAAAGTTTGACATGAGCTGCACAAGAACTAAGCTAAAGGATCAGGAGAGTGGGGCTAGAGAGCACTGGCTTCACAGGAGTACATAACCACATAATGGGAAAGTAAACAGAAGAGGTTATTTTCTCAGCGATGTTGAAGTTATGTGCCACAGCATGGCAAGCAGGTTTTCAATGCATTCTCTAAACATACACATTTTCAGAAAGTATGGAACTGCAATAAGTTCCCTGTCTGGGGAACAGAGGCTGCACAACCAAAGGAGTGTTTTATACTACTAATTAGAGAAGCTGGGGTCTGAAATAAAATTCCCTCTCTGAGGTGTACAACCTGTTCTCTCCAACACGAATTATGACCGCTCAAGAATGAAGTGAACCAACGTCTGGTTTTGAATGTTCCAGTTTTGAATGTTCCTGTTTTAGATGAATGTGCATTTCCTGCATGTTCAGGGCCTTTATTTGCACCTACATTAATGCAGTGAGGACTGTAGTGATACAACCAGCCAAACCTCCTGGTCTGCTCGTTCTGTGGCAGCCTGACAGCCTTTGTGAGCCTTCATGTAAGAGCAGCTGCTCAAAGGGCTGAACGCTGAGTAAGACATAACCAGGCACTGCCAGAGGTAAGCTCACTAATAAAAGTTGTTAGGCAACAGAGTTCTGTCTGTGTCCTGGCTTTCCATCTGTAAAACGAGGATGATGGTATCGCCCTTATCTTGCAGGTAGTTGTGAAGATAGATCATATTAAAGGTGATTTAAAAGGTGCTCAGAGGCTGGTGGGCAGAGGAGCAACGTAATTGCCTCAAAGAGTGAGATTTTCTTGCTGTATTTTTTAACTTTCAGAGAAGGGCAACAGGTTGTACAAACTTCTCCTTCAGGACTGCCCAAAAGGAGCAGGTTTTGACCCCTTTGTTCCTCCTGGAGCTGATATTAGGCTCATTGTTTGGGTTTGCAGAGGCTGGAGGACCTTCTGGGAGATGTCCTGAAGCCCAGGAAATTGGGGAGAAAGGCAGCAGAGGTTAGTGGATTATTTTTCCCACTTCTGTTCTCTGTATCCAAGGTGCAATTGTTTTTTCTAAGACATCTGAATTATTGGTTTTGAATAATTAAGATACCATCAAAGATTAATATCAGGCTGGTTTTAGGCAGTTATTTTCTTACTCAGTTGATATGGTGATTAAAAACTCATGGGCTGCCAGACAATTGCTATCTGATGTCAGTCCATTCATAGTCTACAGCTAATTAACAGCAGGGAAGACAATTTTAAGCAGCTCTCAAATGCCAGAGCACCAAGGGTGCTCTCTCATGGGATTATCTTGCTGATGGTGACAACCTGCGTGGTGACCCTTTACAGCAAGATAAGTGTTTGTATTTCCCTCAACCATGTTTCTTATTTTACCTTAGGACTGAGAAGGAGAAAAACCTGAAGATGACTGGAAACCTTGGTTGGGTCAGCATTTCAGGAACAGGTAGGAGCTGTCTGGTGAGGAGCACAATTAGCTACTGGGCCAGTCCAGTCCATGGTGCTGCAGCAATGCTAATCAAGGGCCAGAACTCACCATATGTGCTAAACCTCCCAGATTTATGATGGAAGGGGCTGGGCTGAGCTGTCTGTGCACAACCATGTTAACCCTGTCAATGCCAGAGAATTCAGTCCAGGCCTCAGTGTGGGAATTGGCCCACACCAATGCTAACCTGATCAGAACTGAGACTAAGCAAAGCCAGAGCAGCCACATAATGTGCAGAAGGGAATCAAGGTTTCCAGGATGGCATTATTAAGACACAGATCATAGTGGGTTTTTAAGTTTTGTAAAACTATCTCAGAGTGATAAGTATGTTAAAAAAGAGGGACCAGAGAATGGCATGAGCTCACAGGTCAGGCAGATGGGAAACCCTTCATGCTTTCTCCGAGTCAGCTTCTGCCTCACGAACTCAGCTCAGCTGACGTGCTTCTGTCGGATCTGTTGGGTGCCCATCTCCAAAGCCCTGGTAGGTCTAACTGTGGCTGTGTCAGCCTGGTTGGGTGAAGATTCATTTTCCCCTTGATGTACATTCACATATGGGGTCCTGGATGAGGAGGATTTAGCACATCAAATGGCACAGGTTCAGAAAACAGCTGCCACTCATGAAATTTTGCTATGGACGTGACTCACCCCTTTGGAGAGAGCCAAAACCAGGCCTTTGTGCCATTTAAGTCCCTTTCAAATGTGAAATTTTGCTGTGCAATTCTGTCAAATGGACACATGGAGTCTATTTTTAATTCTAAATACCCCCACTTTGGAGATGTTGCTTTTTCCTCTATTTCCTTTCATCACAGCAAGGCGCTTATTAAAAACTTGCTTCTGCAGTGGAGCAGACTGATACAATTTAGATTTTATTTGTTGAAGAATAACCATCTGTCAGCTACTGAGAAGGAGGAAAATAATCCATCCCTGAAGATTTGGAGACCTGCGAGTCTTTAACCAACTCTCAGAACACACTGCATCTCAGAACAGGAACTGAAGTACCCCGGGAAATCGAACAGGAAAATTGAGTAATAAAATGTTCAGAGAGGCAGCACGAAAATGTGCAGCGTGAGGGTGGAAGCACTTGCCCATAGAAACAAAAGGGCTCAGGTTAATAATCAAAACGACCTCACACTAATAAATTAGGCAAGGAAAGAGAAGGACGGAAAGGAAACTGCTCTTTAAATGCTCATTGTCAGAGAGCTGTTTAGCAGCTCTTGGTGCAATCAGCAAGTGCTCCCTGCTGCAGGTCTCTGGGTACCTGTTGTGTAATAAGCTGCTGAAGGGTGTGCTGCAGAACCTTCCAGAAAGGTCACAGTCTGTACACACGCGGTGTGGTGGATATGAGAACTGCTCTGCATAATTACTCACCTTTTTTAATAAACTCCCTGGTCTCTGCTGAGACTTCCAGTGGCAGCACAAGAGGGACCTGCATCAACAAACACCAGGAGCGGTGGCTGCTTTTACAGCCTCAGAAGGCTCCTTGACTGGTGTGGAGCAGAGCTGTGGAGCCAAACATGCATTTGCACTTTCTGTTGGTCTCGAGCCAGTCCCACAGGCTATTGCCATCCTCCCCTGCTGTTCACAATATTAGTCCTGTCCCACACAGGGCTGAGAGGTGACAAGTGGTGGTAGGATGCAGCTTTAATCGCTGCTCTGTGGTTTCCCCAGACTGTATGGCACTCGTCTGAAGGTTCTATGTGCCTGAGGTCAGGTGGAGCTGTAGACAATTTTGGGAAGTTCTTTGGTACCTGGGTGGCCCCAGTTTATCAGCTGCCAATGGAGGTCATGCAAACTCCCTCAAAGTGCTCACTCGTCTGAAGGGACTCTTGGCTCAGGGACATTTGTTTGGTTTCCCGTTCTAACAAAAGGCACCCAAAACCAGTAAAACCCAAAATAACAAAACTTCACCATGGAGAAATGATGACATCTCGCTTGCCCAGACTAAAGCTTATTGCTACCAGCTGGAAGAGTAAGACATCTCCACATCTCTGGGTCTCATCTCCAGCCTTTGGTACACACACGCAGGTACTGTGTGCTGTGTTCCTGCTCATACTGGTTCATATCCCAGTCAACACAACCCAAATGTGCTCATTTCCTTTGCTTGTGGACACCATGTGCTCCCACTTGAGCCAGCTCCTTGGAGGACCTCAAGCTCTTTGTAGGGAAATTGTCAAGCACACGTTGAGTTGAAGGCTCAGCCTCTGCTGCAGGGGCAAATCTACTCTGGTCTCCAGCATTCCTGGTCCCAATCCTCCATCCACTGTCCTGTTTTTCTCTGGGAGGGCTCTTTCCTTCCTCATCTCCCAGTGTAGCTGGGAAACCAGCTTGCTGTACTGTGGGTACAGCCATCTGGAGGAGAAGGCAGTGCCAGATTGTTCAGGGGATTATCTACAGACCCTTCTGCATCTCACCCAGTGTCGTGCCAGCCCTGAGCACCATCCTTACTCACTGCTCCTTGCAACCTCCCCAGGCTTTGATCCTGCTTGGTGTCTGATTCAAAGCTCACAAAATCTGTTCCTGCCATGCTTGGACCTTGAGGCAAGACCAGAGATGAACCCAGATGATGCTGTATATGCTCATGCAGTTTCTAGGAAATCTGAAACCTCTGCTGGAAACACATCACCTCAGTGGCTCTTGAAATGTTGGTGTTCTCCTTTGCAAGAAGTCAACCTCTCTGCCTTTGGGGCTCTTACTATTAAACTAAAAATGGACCTGTCTCATTTGCTTCAGACTCTACCAGAATAAAATTTAGGTGTTTGCAGAGGTCAGAGCTGGACAGGTTTGCCCTCTTCTCCCTGTGCAATTAATACATTCCCATCACTGATTATTTGGTAGGAACAAATGGGCTCAGAGGCCATTCCCTTGTAATCTAAATGCTACGGACACAAAGGATTGTGGTTTGGGGGAATTAGTGTCCCCGAGTCCAAGTAAGTGACACCTATTGGCCTGTAAGAAGTAAGAAAATGTCATGCCATCCTAAACAGAGACCAGGACCTGGGAGATAAAGCAAGCATTGGTATAGGCTTATCTCCCTCCCACTTCTTGCTCCTTATGACTGTCCCCTGTGGCTGCAGGGCCACACAGACCTTTGCTGGCCCTTATGTTCTACTAACTTGGTTGGTGACCCTCAAGAGAAACATACTTCCTTGGACTAAATGCCACTAATGACATTCATCTTCCCATTGAAAGCCAATGAAAGCTGCAAACCCAAGGTTTTTCAGAGAGATGGAGGTGAGAACACCCCAGGCCATGTGATTTTTAGTAGCTATATGATTTCTAATTTCCTCTCTTCCATCCCATCTGAATTGTGTCTCCACAGCAAGCCCAAGGAGGCTCAGCAAAACCCAAACATGGAAAACGAGGGAGATTAAATGGATCAGGCAACCAGCTCATAAGTGGAAAAGAAACCTTGTGATGAGAGAGAAGGAGCCACTAGGGAAAATTTGATAAGAAACAGGATTAAATTACATCTTATCCTGTGTAAAACACAGAATAAGGCAAAGAACCCCTACATCACCTCTCTTTTCTTCCCACAGCAAGTCTCACCTGTCAATCACCATAAATTTCCAGATGAGACATTTAATGTCTGTGGGGGTTAAATGTGTTACTTTCATGTGCTAGCTGGAAGTCCATAATTAGCTCACACCTTCTTATCAGAGACCAGCTTCGTTTTCCTGTTGTTCTTAATTTTATAGCTGTTTTGCCTGCCGTAAATCTGTCTCCACTGGGGATGCCCCATTTACATCCATTTATTGCAAGAAAGACTGAACTAAATTAACCTTAATTGACTCCAGTTCTGAGGAATTTATTTCCCATTCAGGGCAGGAGAGTTTCTGACCATGTAGGTGCATGACCTTCAAAGATGCTGGGCTAAATTCTGTCCTTTGGTAAGGCCATCTCCACCCAGAGTTATTTTTGTACTTTAAAATGAAGTTGCTTCACCGTAAGTTAGGGCAAGATCTACTCCACCACTAAGTTTTTCCAACATCTAATCATAAAGCTACATGCTAAAATATTTCCCTCTTGCTAGGAAACTTTGGATCTATTTGAAGTTTGGAAAATATCTTGCTTATATGTCTGGAATCTCTAAGGCTGTTAACATGTCTTGGGGATGCTGAAATTGCTTTTCAATTCCATACAATTGTGCTGACAAAGTTAAATCGCAATTTTTTTGCCTTATTTTCCGCCCTATTTTCCATTTTTATATTGTTTGCTCCATTTCTCACCATCCCTGCTGCTTTATATTCTGAAAATGTTGAAGTACAGTGGAGAGCAGGGCATGGCTCATTACTTGGATAACTCAGCTCTAGTATAGAGTTATCTGCAAAAGAGATGCTCAGGACTTAAGTCTTAATTATTATTACTACTACTATTATTAATAATTTATTTTTATTTTTATTATTGTTAAGCTTTTCAATCAAGCTATCAAGGGAGCAGATTTTAGCCAGTGTGTTTGTGCATCTTATCACATGCAAGGGTGTTGGGCAGAGGGATGCTCAGGAGTGTCTGACTCCTCTCTTGAGGCATAGAGCAGCGTGCTGCATCTTGCCAAGCACTTACTCGTGTCTCTGGGCTGCATTTTCCAGTGCTCTTGCCGTCCTCCCTTGCAGCCACGTGCTGTCACCAACTGCTTCACCAACCTCAGCATGGGCTTTGTCCTAGCAGACCTTGCAGGAGCCATCAGGCTACTGGAAAAGTCTCTCTCCACGTTCATTTAGCACCAACCCTGCCCTGGAGCCCACGAAGGGCCTGTTTCCAGGGAAGCCTACAAGATGTGGATCCTGCCATATCCATTTCAGTGCTGTTTCCAGCTGACAGTCCCAGATGTTCTGAGCACCTGTGAGGTGGGTGAGTGGACCACAGCACTGACTGCCCAGGTAAGGAAGAACATGATGGACACAGAGGGGTTCACAGAGAGCAGCAGCGTGGCCAGATCCTTCTTGTTTTGAGGCTTGTGAATACTTTGACAGAAGGTTATTTTCTAATCCACTCCAGTTTTATTTTAACCAGGGAGTTTCTTATACGGCTCCATACACCAGAGGAAATGCATTTTTACTTCACAAAAGGAAGATGAGGAATTGGCTTTCCAGTTGTGAGTATTTTGGACACTTGTTAACTATTCTCCCCAAAGGACTGATGCAAAAGTATTTAATTTTCTTCTTTTTTTTTTTTTTTTTTTTTTTTTTTTTTTTTTTTTTAGGAGGAGGACAGCAGATTTTTATGGTTTTATGAACAGCTGTACAAAATTATAATTAACTGTTCCCTGAGCTGTTGACAGCTGGCAGCCCCATTTCATGGCAAAATATCAAAACTATAATAATTCTCTCTTGTAAAGGGTAGGTAGTATGAAACAAGTAGAAGTATTTTAAAAAGTTGTTCTCCTCCTTGGAGAGAGTGAACATACAATTTAATTTAACACTGCACACTTTGTCCTGTCCTCTCCTGAAACAAGAAGAAACATCAGCAGCAATACTTCCTAAAATATTCACTACCTGCATCCCATTGTGGGATACCAGGAGACAGTAGTGGATTTCACAAGAAAAAGCTGGAGCACACTTTTTAGTATTAATTATGGAGAACATCTGCCCCAGTCCTTTGCCTCATCAGGGTAATTATTCCAATCATACAGGAAAAACAGACTCCCCCATTGAAAACAACTGGGTAGGAAACTTAGAGGTAAAACAGAACTCCTTGTCTGCCATGTAGGATATCTGGTATCCTGCTGCCTGAGAAGAGTCCCTCATGAAAAAGAAAAAGGAACAGGGGAAAAGAGTGTTTTGGGTTGTCCTCCCTTCTATTCTATTTCTAGATAGGTATCTATGGAGATATTCCATTGCAATCTTTCTCAACAACTCTTTAAATTAAAAGATTTTCTGCTAGACACCAAAAAAGGTAGGTTTTCTTTTTTTCAAACCAAGCTCTGAAACAGTGAAAACATGCATTTTCCCACGTGCAGGTAGGAAACACAGCTAGAGGTAGCTAAATCAGATGGCTGAATGCACACTTGTCCAGTTTGTGTGTGCAAATTTCTGCCTGACCAATGTCTCTGCATGGCTCATCTAAGGCTGCCTGTGGGAAACATGGTCCTTATTTCATCCATTTTATAGGTGTGGGCAGTGTCCTGGCTCAGCCAGCAAGCAGCTGTGTCTAAAGGCAGGGCTGTGCACAACCCATCTCCACCACCAGCATTCCAGGTGGGATGTCCCAGTTCGTGACCCCTGACAGGAACCAGAGAAAGGAAAGGGTCATTTGAGGGAATCCCAGGAATTACTCCATGTCAGGTAAACCCAACAAATAACCCAAGCAAGACCTTTCCATCCTTTTCTCCTTGCTACATCTGTTCTCTGGGAAGAAGCGGGACTCTGGACAGGAAATCACTGAGGGCTTCTCTCGTCCTCCCCTTCCCATTTACACAACTCAGGAGCTTTCCAAGCAATAAAACCTTTTACCATCATAGGTGCAGCCCATTATTTCTTTCCCAAGCACACAAACTTGTGAATGACCATCTGCAACTCTGTACACATTTAGACAAGGAGAATTTTTCTGAGAAAGGAGGGGAAAAGCCAGACTGAGTCCAAACCAATCCAAACACTTAGGATGACATATATTTCCTATTAGAGAGGAGATCAAGCAAGCTTTGTTAGCTAGGAGGATCCAGGTCCCCCGGTGCTGTGTGCAAGAGTTTCCACATCTGTGCAGAGAAATGAGAGAGAAGCCAGAAGGGTCCAGGGAGGAGCCTCAG
Source organism: Nicator chloris (assembly GCA_013400495.1). Lineage (NCBI taxonomy): Eukaryota > Metazoa > Chordata > Aves > Passeriformes > Pycnonotidae > Nicator > Nicator chloris. Next base: position 116,395 of record WAAE01011968.1, on the reverse strand, counting down.
AGGATCTGGAAGACAGAGGCTGCGTGTCCTCCTCTGAGGGACACCTGGGCTTCTCCTCTCCCCAACAGCCTCACTGTGCAATTGCTGGTGTCAAACAGCTGTCCACAAATGTTTGTCCCAGTGCAGCAGAACATTTTTCATCTTGGCTTGAGCCAAGCTGGAAAGAAAGGAATGTTATTTGAGACAGAAGGGGAGCGTGCTCACAAGGGGGGTTTGTCACCCTGTGCAACTTCCTCCTGTAGAGAAGCCTTTGGATACATTTCACCCTTCTCCTCCTTAAGGTGAGGCCAGCTGGGCTGCTTTAGCACACCAAGCAGAAATAAATATACGACTGATGTAAAAATAATATATACTCAGACATCATGGCTCTGAGATGAGAATGGGACAGAGACAGCAGCTTTGCTCTCAGCCCACATGTCCTGCAGGGCACCAGTGGTGCTAGTGAACCCATAGACTGGTGATTGGACCATAGAAATAGTCTCAAAATGTTTCATCCTTGCCCTTCCCCTTCTCCTTCCTCCTCAGATAAATTTAATCCCAACACCCTTTGGGAGACTCTGCTGATCTCAGGCACATTTCAGCAGTTAAAAAAGCGTTGAGACATCAGGTATCCTGCATGCTACAGCTTCCTCCTCGGAGGGATGCCAATTGCTGGTGCAGTTTCCTGGTTGAGTTTTAGATCATAAAAGCAGGTATTTATTTTTTTGGAAATGCCATTAAAACCTTTACCTTCATACCGGGCAAGCAAAGGTTGAAATCAGGTTAGACTGCATAATTTCATACTTATGTTTCTAATTGTGTTTTTGCAGTGTTTCACATTACAGTTTTTCCTCATCTCCTAAGCCTTTCACTTGATAAATATACTTATATTATGAAACTGCCCACTTTCTACATTCTTTTTCACTTTCTTCTCTCACATCAAAGCCAATACAAATAAAGAATAAATTGTTGAGCTAACAAAACTTTTAACAGAATACACTTTTTCCCCTGGAGCTGAAAAGATTTCCAATACCCTAGCAGAACTGTCTTAGATCAGTAATTGTTAATGGAATAAAACAGTGTCAAAAGGTAAACACAGTTGTTTGATAAGTCAGGTTGACTGTGCCTTTCTGGACCATGTCTCTTGCCTGTCTGCATTTGTTTTGTTAAGATTAGCTGTTCTCAGTTCAAGGGAGTAGCCAGAAAATGAATTTTGTATACACAGCTCTGTTTGCAGCTTCCAACCCCTGCACTTTTTCACTTTAGCACGGTGAGCACGTATCCTGCTCCAGAGCAGCTTTCACTGTGCTTGCACAATCTCTCAATCAGTTGTTGTGGGTGCAACACTGAGTGAACCTCAAAAGATGAGCCAGTGAAAGCTGAGCAGCTAAAACATGTGAAAGGCATCCAAAACTATCAGCTCAGCAATTCCAGCAGGCTGGACAACAGTCTGACCTTTGTCATAAGGAAAACCAGGGAGGTATCAGGCAATTTTTTATGCTATTTTCTGTAATAGCCCTTGTCATACTTTCTCCCAGCAGGAGTTTGTGACCCTGCAAAGGCTGAAGGCTGTCATTCTGTCTGGTCCTTGCAGAATTTATTTCTGAGCTCCCAATAATCTAGTTGGATTTATTTTAAATAACGATTGGTGGCAACCAAAATTTTGTAGCAGGAGCCAGTCTCACAAGATATTAACCCAGGCTGGGAGAGACTAAGAATACAGTTTGCCTTTTCCAGGGCTAAATGGGGTTGTTTACCCTGGAGAAAAGGAGGGTCAGGGAAGATCTTATCTCTTTCTACAATTACCTGAAAGGGGGTTGTAGCCAGGTGGGGAGCACTGAAACAGCCTCAAGCTGGGCCAGAGGAGGTTCAGGCTGGACATCAGGAAGAATTTCTTCTCTGGAAGTGTGGTTACACACTGGAAAGCACATTGGAACGTGCTGGCCAATGAAGTGGTGGAGTGGAAGCATTCAAGAAACAGCAGGACGTGGCAGTTAGTGCTATGCTTTGTTTGTCTGATGAAGCTGATGGACAAACACAATGTTTAGTGCTCAGCACCAGTCAGGCTGCCATCATCAGGCATCACTAAAGTGACCAGCAGCTCTGTGAGGGAAGCACAGGCATGGTACTGCATGTAAGGAGAAGTTAAGAAAAAAATCACATATTTCTTTGTCAAATTCCAGCTAAAGACACACTGGTAAGCTTTCAGTGGATTCATCCCAGATAAACAATATTCTTGATGCCCCAGGAAAACTCTGAAAGGATGGGATAAAGTTAAGCAGGGAGAATTGCAGAGGTAATTTTGGAAAGTTTGCTGACTACAAGATCTATTCTAAAATGTGTGCAGAGCTTGCATAAATCCAATCTCCTGTTGAATATCCCTGCATGAGCAGTTACACAGCACTGCTTGGGCTAGAAAACTCTCTAAGCTTCTTCAGCCCACGTGGTTAAATGTTGTCTGAGTGTGAGTACTCCAAGCTAAACACAAGCTCTGAATAGGGGCCTGTGTTCTTGTGCTGTAATGCTCTCTGTGAAAATCCACAGTTCTGGTACTGCATGCAGAAATATCTGTACCAGAAGCAGGATTTCTTACAAGGAAACCCCTTAAAATGTTGAGGGAGAACATGCATTGAGGCATTTTACATATGATGCTACTCTAGTTTTAAAACACTTACCATCTCAAAAAAACCCCTAAAACAATGATGGAAAATAATGAGAGGATTTCCAGGCAACAATATTGGAGCTTGTCCACCTGAAACACAGTAGTGTCCATGGCCAAATAATTTCACTTAGCTAAGGCAGGTCTGCAAGGGTGTGCATGGCATAGTTTACAATTCTCTTTGACTGACAATCCCTACCTTCTGTCAGGAATTTGCTATGTTTATGAATATATGTCACCTGGGCTATGCCTGATGTAACCCTCCTACATCACATGAGATCTGCACTCATTCTGTGGTCTGTTGGTTGGTTTTTAGGTGCAGTTCTTCATCAGCTTTTGAAACAGCCAGAGGGAGTGCTTACATTTTAGAGTCATTTACTTCACTGTCACGTCTGAAATTTGTTCTCTACTACTTCTCTTTGATGGTGTGTCATGTTATTTGCAGGCCATTCATATGTTTGCAAGAGCTCCAGCATCCCTGTGTGGAGTGGAGACCAGGATGTGGAGGCAGTTCTCAGCTTGTGCAACACAAAGGCGATGGTTGCCCGGGTTGGGTCTTTTTGGTTTTGCAGAAAGAAGCTGCTATTGTGCTCTATGAAGTCATGCCCCGTTGGGTGAATGCTTGCCAGCCCTCATTAGTGATGTTACTGTTACATTATGCTAATTGTCTTTTTGAAGCTCTGTAATTCTGATTTTTCTGGACAGCTCAATAAAAAAAAAATAAAAACTTAATTAACAAAAGATGTTCTCTGAAAAGGGCAAGAGATGCTCTTCTCAGGAGCTAAGGAGAGTTACAAAGGAAAAGCTTTGTATTGTCTAATTGACCTTGGACATAATGACTACTTATTAATTAATTAATTAATGCTGCTTCAGATGATATGAGAGGAGGATCCAGGCTGTGGACAACCAGAGGTGAGAGATACGAGCAAGGAGTTGCAGAATTTCCTTTTTGGCTTCACCTTCCTCAGCAATCCCCTAATTAGGAACAATTAGGAGCATATACTCCCCCAGATTGCTTAGAGGGCAGATTTCATAGGTTTCAAGGAGCTGATGACTTGAAGCTGTTGCAAGATGTGGAAGGACACCCAAAATAGAGATGCTTTGCAAAGGCACTGAACACCAGGAAACTTCCACTTTCTTCTTCTCTACAGAGACTCTCAGAGGAGTCCAACCTTACTGCAGACTTCTGTGCAAGAGCAGCCAAATCTTTAAAGCCTATTTATAGAAGGATATTTAGTCACACAAATAAGTTCTCTGATCTAGGTTTCAGTCTCTGCTGTTGTCTCAAGACGCCGTAAAATGAGGCTTTTCCACCCCATTTATCTCATCACATATATTTTGGCAACGATGTTTGGAGAGCAGGAGTGGCCTTTGCATGAAACTGACTACTGAAGTAAGCAGTAACAGCTAAGCAGTTACACAGAATACACTCTTTCCATTGTAAGACTTCTGAAACCTTTCCAAATTTTGTTTTTTTGGTTGTTTGTTTTTTGTGTGTGTGTGTTGAGAAACGCTCTTCTTCCCACACGTTCATATTTGTTCTTGGTTTGCAACTCTGAGTGTGGCTATGAAGTCTGAATGGTTCTCGCTGGTCAGAGCCTATGGAGCTTCTGTCTTTCTGTCATTTAATGTCATGCAGACAACCAAAGCCCGCAGCAATAAAAACTTCACAGTACAACAAACCCCCATGTTGCTGATGTATGCCACATGGTGTATTTTGTTTCTAACTGGTCACACTTGGAAATGATTCAGTTTCTTTTTGCCACCCAGTCCCATTGTATAAAGCCACTTTTTCCTGTTTGAAGTGCAGTGTGTTTTTTGGGAAAAAAAATGAGGCATTTCTCTTGTGTGAGGTAAGAAATGTCGTTGGAAAATATAACTGCAGAGACACTGTTCTTATCTCCATCCACGATTTTTCTCCTTTTTTCTCAGGCTTAGTATTTGTACATAGATTTCACAGAATAGTCTGAGTTAGAAGGGACCTACAAAGATCATCTAATCCAGCTCTTAAGTGAATGGCCCTCATGAGGATCAAACCTACAACCTGGGTGTTATTAGCACCATGCTCTAATCAACTGAGTTCACTGGGGTGATAAAATAAAACCAATCAAAATATTTGCATTTCTTTAAGACTGTTTTAAATCCTCCTGCTAAAATCCAGTGATATGTGTGATAGATTTTCATGACTTAAGGCTCCATCACATACAAAAATACTCATGTCTTTTCTACAAACTCTTGTACACAGAATAGTTTGTGCTGCTAATAAAGGAAAATGCATTTTAGAATAAAATGTATTTACTGGCTAACAGGTCTCAGGAAACAGGACAAAACATCTTCTGGTTTTTTGGGTTTAATTTCTTTTTAGTTTGGCAAAAACAGCAGTTTCAGTGAGCTGAGTCCAAATGTATTCTCAGCTTGTGAGAAAGGACTGATTGATGGTGGTAAATATTAAACTGTTCAAGGCCCCTGCTTCACAGCACATAAAACCAGTCACATCAACTCATGTTTCACTTTTTATGTCTATTCTTTGAAAAAGACACAAAAAAATCTGATAAGCACAGCTCAAGGCCCCACCAAGCTGGCCGTACAACCAGCCTGCTCAGCACACAATTACTCACACATTTATCACGAGAAAAGGACACCCCTGGATAACGGGGCTGCAAGGGGTCAGGATGCAAATTGGGTGTGAATTTTCTCTGTCGGTGTGAAGCACAGCTCCTACACATTAAGGCAGTGGGTGCTGACATCTAATTGCATCGGCCTGCTTATGGCTTCTAGGGGACAATCTAGTCACAAAACCCACCAGGGGCTGTTTGCCTTCGAGCCTTATTGGCATGGACACACTTCTTATGGGTGCAGACACACACAGAAGTGTTGGGGAAGAGGAAGACAGGTGGGTGAGGAAGTGATGAGGATTGTAACTGCATTAAGGTTTAAATAACAATACTCCACATTTTTGGCAGCTCCTACAGCTTCGTATTAATCTGGTTGCTCCTAGTTTTCCCAACAGACTGCAGGGGAAGGGCAGATCTCTGCTTCCAGTCTTGGCTGGGCAAGCTGGGCTCAGGGAACAGTGTGCACCCCTAGATTACACGTGGGAAGTTTGCTCATGAGGGTGCATTCACAGAATAATAGAATCATTAAGGTTGGGGAAGACCTCTCAGGTCATTGAGTGCAACCATTAACCCAGCACCACCATGTTCACCACTAACCCGTGTCCCCAAGTGCCACATCCCTGTCACAGATGTTCTCTTTGCTCAAAACCTGTTGAGCTGAGCTCAGAGGTACTTATTCCTTCTTCCCTGACCTGTCAGCCCAGGTGCATTTTGAATGCCAAGACAATAAAAGCTTTTCTATTTCTCTCCTATGGGAAGGAGATTTCTCCCAGGCTCAGGAAAATCACTCTGTTTGCCTGGCTTGTGCCAGCAATGTTTCTGTGCATGGGCCTGGCAGCCCGAGCAGCAAGTGATGCCAAAACAATTTTGATCACTACCCCTAAAAAAACCCAAAACAACCAAACAAAGGACAATATTTCTCCACTGAGAACAATGGCCAGAGCTTGACAGCCATTACGCACAAAGTTCCTGGGCTCTGGCATACCCATAAATTGCTGGCATTTTGCAATATTTCAGAGGTGTCAAGTTGCCCTCTAGTTTTTAGGGTCATGTTGAATTTAAGAAACCACAAATAAAGATGGTCTCATAGAGGCCCTAAAAACTAATCCCTGGCAACATTCCAGCCAAATGTTTCACGAACCATGTTTTTTACAACTTTACTTGTTGTGGAAGCTATGGAGAGCATTCAGGCACTGCTGTGTTAAACTGCTCTTAGATGGGAACAGTCTAGTGATTGTCTTATCAGTCATGGCTCAGTAGTCCTGGAAGGCAAATGGAGATGTGTGCAGCGTTTCTTTTGTTGACAATGACATTTGTAACTGGAGAGACTGAGATTAAGGTTACAGGATGCAAACACAGAGTTTTTGCAAACAAGGTGAAGTTCTGCAGCACATGTTGGTTGAACTGTTACGAATTACAGGGTAGAAAGGTGTTCTCAATTGCTGCAAATTGACAGTTTGCTAGACAAAGTGATGCTGGGATGTCACATTTGTCTGATAAAAAGCACTCAACTTTGTCATTTCCCCCTTAGAAGACTGATAAGGTCTAATGATTGATTGTAATATATTGCTGGAATTACCATAATATTATCCACAAACCTGGATGCAATTGTGAAAGGAACAATTTGAGATCTATAAAACAAGAGCTGTTCTTATTCACAAATGATTCCTGCTGGAAGTGTGAGATTGACACAGGTGGAGGAGAAAATCTCGTCAGGATTAGGAATGGTCTCTACCTTCCAGTTGCTCCACTGCAAGACAGGGTACGGCAGCTGCAGGAATGTCCATGGATCACATCTCTCAGAAGGGAGTGTCCAGGGGAGGACACAGTAAGGGACCCCTTGGAAGCTGTATTGGAAAATGCAGTCAAGCTTGGAAGATGACAAGGAAGTTTAATTCCTTTAGATTGTAACACCTTCACTCCAAAGGGGCCTTTCTTGCAGGCATGCAGATAATCACTGGCAACTGCCACCACCTGAAACCACGATTTTCCCTTGGCACTAAATGAGGATTAGTCTCTAGTATGGGGTTTTCAGGAGGGTTTGGTTTTGATTTTTTGTTTGTTTGTTTGTTGGTTGCTTGGTTGGTTTGGTTTTGGTTTTGTTTGTAATTTTTTTTAAAATTCAAGACTAAATTACTAGGTCAGGTTGGAAGCAGAAAGGAAACAGCCAATCAGGTGTTCAGGCTCTCATGGCAATCCAACAAAGATTTCTTTTCCTGCTCCTCCAGAAACACAGCTCTGATGTAGGGATCAGGAAAATTTGTGTGCCTCTGGCTTAAAAGCTTTGCTAATTATCCCTCTGTAAAGAGAAAAGAATATAAAAAAGGCCACTACCCATGTTCATGTACCTTGTTCATAAACCATGCTGCTTAGGCAATGCCCAATTTCAGAAAATACAGGAAGGAAAGAACAGAAAACTGCCTTTTGTAAAAGGCACAGTCCATGGACATGTTTCTCTGGGAACATGGGAATAGAGTGCAAGTATCTTGCAGGTAGATGCTGAAGGCACTCACATATTTTTGCTCCCTCCATGAGCACAAACCTGCTTCTGTTTGTCCTGCTTAGTAAGAAAAAACCCCAATTTTACCTGAAGAATCAGAGGACTGCAGTGGGATATAGTAATTTCTCCTCAGGCCTTTTGAGCAGATATTAGGAAAAGTTAAACCATTTTTAAAATTAGCAGAAACAGGCTTGTGACATCTCCTTTTCTGGAGCAGGTTGCATGTGAGAGATACAGGGAAATTTCACAGTGGTTTGTTCTTCCCTCAGTTTCTAGGATCCCATGATTTCAGTAGTTATTGGAGTTTTGTAACATTGACTGAACTAGGCAACTATTTTGAAAGTTTCCAATACAAAAATCACTTATGATTACAAAAAGACTGAGGGCTAGGAGAGAATTGCATCATCAGGGCTTGGCATGGACCCACGGCACCGAGTGCTCACCAATGCCATGTGCTCCCAGCCAGCCTTAAGTGGCTTGTACTCATACCCAAATTCCAGCTTGGGCCAGAGCCTGTCCTGATGTGTGATCACAACAGCAGTGCTGAGCTGGATCCTCTGACAGAGGAGCCAAAGCACCCCGGGCTGTACATCAAGTGCCAATCAGCAGTGTAGGAAAAAAAAATGGTCACATTTATTAACTGCTCCTAAACTGTCCAGTGTTTCTTTTCCTTCCTTCCAGGGCTGGCACAACAGGGCACCTGTGCTTCTACCATGGTGCCCAAGAACCTTTCTGTGCGTGGAGATGATGTGGGCACACAGAAAGGGTTCAGGTGACCCACAAACCATTTAAAAAAGTATTGCAACCTTTGATAATAGACACAATACGCCAGCAAATAAGCACCCCAAAACACAGAACACAGAGAAAATAAGTTATTTTGCTCATGAGTGAGATGGCACAGGCAAAGGACAGTTGGGGCTTTGTGTGTGATGATTATGGAAGTGCTGCACTGATGGTGTCCTCTGAGAGAGCTGTTTTCCTTAACAGCATTTCAGAGCAGCTCATGGACCACCTGTCAAAGCAGCATCTCCAGTATACTTCTGGTACTTGCAGACTTTGCCAGCTCTGCCTCCAAAAGGTTTTCTTCTGTAACAGGCAGACCTTAAGCAGAGAACTCTGGGTCACAGCATAAAAGCCAGTTGCTGTCCTTGAATTTCATTCCTAGTTTCAATGCAAGCTACACACATACTATGAACAAGTTCCCTTTCCCACCCTTTTTCAGGAGACAGAGCAAAATTTATTTTTCTTCCCTTTCAGACCCTATTCCCTCCTTTGCTCTTGCTTCAGCTGCTCATGGTTTTCTTTAAGGGCTTCACTTTGTTATAAACTCAGGTGCTAAGCTGGTTTGGAGCCTGTAACCTTTTGTAGGCCAAGTGAGCAGAAGGTCTGCTCTGCTTCATGACATAAATATTTGCGGGCTGTTCTGTGTTTTTTTCCCCAAGAATATATTTTGTGTGGGTTTCTTTCCCAAACAATGAAACAAACTATTTCCAGAGGTGGTGGTGACAGTCTGGTCATCACACCGGTGTCCACTTGCTGGGACAGCACATCACCTCACCTTTGTAAGGGCAAGAGCTCATTGCATGTCTCCAGGCAGTGGCCCTCTGGCCTGCCTGGCTTCTTCAGGTCTGACCTACGTGGCCACAGGCTGCCAAACCCCAACCTTCAGCACACGTTTGAGAAAGAAGTCCTTCTCTCTCATGCTTCCCTGTGTCTCCTGTGAATTTGTGCTGCGTGGTCCCACAGAGATGTTTGCTGTCTGAGCAAAGGTTGATGCAGCCTCACCTCTGCCAGATATGTGGGTAAAATCCTCTGAGTGGGCACCTGAATGCTCAAACCACCTTTGTTTGCAAAAAGTTCTTCAAAGTAGGGCTGTTCCTCACATGGCTGGTACCAGTGGCTGCCTTTATACCTGTAAAAGGTTTTTACTAGTCTGGGCAGGATCTGCTTTAAAATTGAGCAAGTTTCCAAAGTTCTCTGTACCATGGAGGTGAGCTCCATCTTGCTAGCTGGCTGAGAGTAGATGTATGCAATGGTTTTGCCCTACTTTTTAAATGCAGCTTTTATGTGAGCAAATAAGGAATTTTATTTGCTGGGCTTAGTCAGTGCTCCATCTATTTGTGATCTAGGCTCTCACTCAGAAAGAATCCCATCAAGGCATCCAATTCCCTGGAATGGGACATAGGCAGGGTCTGCTTAACTGTTCATATAGAAAAAGCCAGCTTGTACAAGTGCACATTCAGGGCTTGCTTTCCAACTGCTCAGCACTCACAGCTTAGACTAACATTTCAGAGATCTGCCCCTTTTAATACACCCGTTCAGGCAAAGTTTTCAGCAGAGATGAGTCTCAAAACAGAGTTTGCTGGCTCTCTGGCCACTTGTTTTGCTGCTTAGATAAGAACTGAGCAGATTTGAGGATCTGATCTTCAGCAACACTGAAAAATACCACGTTTCGAGGGTTGCACATTGCAGGCATTGCAGTCATCTTGTGCTTGCCAGACTGTAAGTAATCATGCCAGCAGCTAGCAGGCTGTCAGTTACTAGTGTAAGCTGCAAATCCATCAAGAACTGTTTATATTTCACAAGGGGACGGATAAAGAGAAGATTCATTTCATATCCCTTTAAAAAGTGTGTGCGTGAGTATGGCAGAGGGTCAAGATAATTTTAGAGACATTTCTCAACAGGATCCTTTCTGAAGGTAGTCCTGTTGGAATTAACAGCCCCTCACCTTGGCATGGCTCCTGCTCTTGTGGCTGGGGCTGCAGAAGCTCTTTCCCCAGGCTGAACCTGGCACTGTGTGCTCCCTGCTCTATTTCAGTTGCAAAAACTTACATCCCAGCACCAGGGTCATTGCTAAAGCCTTATCTTCATCCCTCTGACATTTATGTGGCTCTGGTGTGCTTCTGGAAAACATGGTTCTTGTCCCAGAGCCCAAAGCTTAAGCTGGGGTTATAGGTTTCATAAATATTAATCCAAACAGGGAACTCCAGGGTTAGATCATATCCTTATGCAGCATTGCTTTCTCTGGGCCTGATACCCAGGTATTAATCTGTGTCATAAATTCAGACCCAAACTCACTTCCAAGGCATTGTCAAGCAGAGGGAAAAGGTTCTGCAGGATGTCTGGTGGTCACAATCTCTGCTGAATCCCTCTCATTAGGTGGTTATGGACGTGCACAGGCTGGGTCCAGACAAACCCCTCAATAACACAGTGGGTGAGTATTTCAGAGACCAAGGAGTCAAAACTGTGATTTTTGTCATTCAGTGGTCAGGATTATGGGCAAGGATTCACATGACTCATCCATCCGTTCTTTGCTTCTGAGTGGCGAGCTCAAAAAGTTAAAAGTAATACAATAAACTTGGACCAAACTTCCAAATCTGTAGGTGATGATGTTTGCACACTTCTTTCACCTCACCAGGTCCAGGGATAAAAGGTATTTTGGAAAACAACGTGCAAATCTCATGAGAAATGATGGAGCAGGCTGCAAGACTTATCGGACCTGTTGTAAAGACTGAGATTTTTGGTTAGAGCTGCTCTTATCATCACATGCTGTCACATAGAGAAAGCTGAATCCATGGAGCTGGAAGGGCTGCTGGGAAGAGGTTTTGTACTGATTCCCCCTTCCATTAGGGATCTAGTTTTCAGGAGAGGAAAGGGATGAGGGGAAAAAAAATCAACACATCCATAAGCAAAGCTTTTTACCTTAACCCTAATTGCTGCAGCTGCAACCAACAGTGTTTTACCCCAACCTGCTGTCAGGATGTCCCCTGGGAGTTGTGGGCCAGGTGTTTCAGATCCCCTTTATTCACCTTGGTCCAGACTGCCACTCCTCCTGCACACTTCAGCATCCAACCCTCGCCCTGTCCAGAGCCATCCTACTCCTGCCAATGTTTCATATCCTTTTTTTCTGAGCCCCTGCCCCAGCTCTTGTTTACACTCTGGTTGCTCTGCCCCAGGCTTGCAGAGGACCACACAAAACAGAGCAATAAGTGGGAGAGGGAGCTGGCAGGCAAAATCAGGTCAATAATGAAGGCTGGAGCAACCCCCACTTGCTCAAGTGGGTTGTGCTAACACAAACACCAACTGCCTGCCCTCGGGGCTCCCCTGTCTAAGGGCAGGCTCATGGGAGTCCAAGGCTGGCTCCTTTGATCCCAATTTCTCAGCAGCTGGGCAAGTCATGGCCTTTACAGTGGCTTGCTGCTGACTCATGGTGAATCACGGCTCACTGGTACTATAAAGGCGCCTTGGAGGGCAGAAATTATGTTTGTGTTCACTTTAAGACCCTTTTATGCCCTGGGAGCAGTGTGAAAGAGGCTTTTGCACAACACAGAGTCGGGCTCATTGTATTTGCATCCTATCATAATATAAATCAGCATTATTTGAGCATAGTCATTATTTAGAAGAAATTACAATAAATTAAGGTACCAAATTTGTAATTAAGGGCCAGCAAGCTACTTAATTAATCTTATATCTAATTAGCCAACCATAAATTACCCAAGCAGGACTATAAATCTATTCAGTGAGCTACAAGAACTGCATGCATAAAGACCTGTCCTGTACTGTTGGGAGCTCTTGAGCTGCTCAGCTGCCCTTTGTCTCCCTGGCTGCCCCAATGCCCCACCTCCAGGGCTTCTGTCTGGTTGAAAGCTCCTTTGGGCAGAGATCATGTCTTTGAAGTGGCTTGGATCACCCTAGCTTAGGGTTTGGGGACTTCATGAAAATAATAAATTTTACTGAAATTTAATGGAGGTTGAATTGTGTTTAGCCTCATTGTGAGTCTCAGCAAGCAGCTTTAAAGAGATTTCTTTTATGTGGTGGTTGGTAATGTTGTTATCCAGAGAGGCTGTGGACTCACCATCCATGGAGGTGCTCAAGGCCAGGATGGATGGGACTCTGAGTAACCTGGTCTAGTGGAAGGTGTCCTGTGGTGGTGGGTTTTTTATAAGTTACTGTTTAGTTTTGTTAAAGTGTTTTTCCCAGCGTTTTTTTCCTGTTACGGCTCTTTGATAGATGTGGTCTGTCCCAGGTTGTCCTTCCCCTGTCCCATTGTTAACCCTGACCCTGCCCCTGGACCATCAGCTGGGGTCCAATCATTTACCTGCACCACCCTCTCCCCTGATGAGTTTAAAAGTTATCTGGGACCCCCGCCTCACTCTCTTGGGTTCTCCTCTCCGAAGAATAAACATCTTGCCCTAAGAGCCTTCTCGAACCTTTATTTCAAAACCTCAAAGCTGAGGAACCCGTGTTGGACTGCCTGCAGTCTGAGCATGGGACTCCTGACCCCAGGACCAGGGAGACAGAGATAGCCAGGCTCCCCCAGGTCCTCAGCTTCAGTGTCCCTGCCCATGGCACGGGGGTTGGAACAAGATGATCTTGAGGGTCCCTTCCAACCCAAACCATTCTGTAACTCTAATGTCATGTGCTAAAAGAGATGTGCAAGTGGCAAGAGTGATCAGCTACTGGTATATAGGCAGGTTGTACTCAGAAAATCATTGCAGAGCTGGTTTTTAATATGTGATGTCTTTTTGATTTTAATTACAGGCTCCACAGAATGCTACATAATGTGAATTGCAAGTTCTGAAAAGTTTGTGGGGTTTTTTTTAGGCAAGCTATGCAAGGCTACTCTTAGCAGGCAGGCAAGACCAGGCAATGCAGCTAAACATCACAGAGGTACCATTTTTTCAAGTGCCTCCTAAAGCCTATTTTCACAGGATCTGCCAGTACAAACAGGGATTTGTGACTACAGCTGAGTTAAGGAGCATAAAAAGTACATGGTGTCTCTATGAGAATTACAGCGTCTTAGGTGTGGTTGGCTTAGGGGACGGCTTTATTCAAAATGCTGTACCACAGCCAAGCCATGTCCTGAGGCTCTATGTTAAAACACACACAGCAAACAATGAGAGGAGATAAAGCCTGTCCCAAGAGCTGCATGCGTGACCACAAACGTGTTTTATGGCAGCCGGGGGATGGGGTGTCATTAATCTGCTAAACGCTGCAGGGTACGTGTGGCCCTAGAAGGAGGTCACACATCCACTTGGGTGAAGTCTTGGCTCTGAGGAAATCACTGGGAGATTTGCCACTGGCTTCCACAGAGCCCATCTTGTGCATTGCTGCATCCCTCTTCTATGACTGTGGGACGATGACTCAGCTGATGTGAAAGCATCCCCACATTTACTGGGATTCAGGGATTTGATTCCAGTTGAGAATATGGTCTGCTGGACACCAGACACCGTCTTCCTTGCCAAAAACACATATGTGCACCAGCTAAAGGGTATAGGACTTAAAGCCTACTCAAACAAAATTTGTAGAGACCAATAAACAATGTGGCTTATTAGGCAACTTTAGAAAGACAAAGACCAGGGGAGATTGACTTTTGTTGGCCGCCCTCTGACCATCCAAGAGAAGACTTAGTAACTAAATCACCTGTCCCATCTCTTAGGTGCTGTTAATGGATGCATCTCCACTAACTTCAGTTGTCATAGAATCATAGAATCATTTAGGCTGGGAGGGACCTTTAAGATCATCAAGTCCAATCCCTCAGTCTCTGGCAAAGAACTGGGGCCCTTATATAAAATGCGTGGGAGGACATTATCCATCTCATAATTTGCAAAGGTGTTCATGGCTATTTATTTACAGAGCTTCCCAATAATGGAAGTCGTGCAGAAACAGAGCTTTTCCAAAGCCCAGCAAATCCCTGCACCAAAGAAAGTTTGCACAAGAGCAGTATAATACAGAGCAAACAAAGCATGGCATGAGGCCATGGAGCTGAATGATTCCAAAAGAGGTATCTTTGTGGGGAGACATGGAATAAGATTATTTTAAAAGGAGATATAAAACTAGAGTGGAATAAGGAAGAAGAGCCAAAATTCTGTGTTGATTCAGTCCCATTATTTCAAGCAGACATTTGGACATGGTGTCATTTGAAGGTGATGAGGTTTAAATTAAAAATAGCTGAGGTTCTTAATCTTTCTCAGAAGGTATTTTCTGTTGTTGGTATTTAGCCTGCTCCTAAGCAAAACCTGGGTCTTGCACAATGACTTGACTTCAGGGCAGACCTTTGAGAACAACATGAAACACCATGAGACGAGCCAGGGCATGAGAATCTGGAGTATTTGCATGTGGCCCAGAGAAGAGCTAGGCACAGCAGAGAGGTCGGGAAGAAACTGCAGAAGGAAGACAAGAAAGAACAAAAAGCCACAGGACTTCCAAACAAAGGAAAACTTAAACAAAAAAAAGAAAACATTTTAGGCAGAAAGAAGGGTGGTGGAACCCAGCAGAGATCTGTATTGCCACTGTGCTTTTCTTGGTCCTTTTATGCTACCTGTCCTTAGCCATGGGAGTGGTCAGAAAGGTTCTGCTGTATTCTCAGGAGTAAATGAAAAGTACTTTTTGGCAATGTATTTTGTAAGCAACTGTCATCACCTATTGAATTAAAATCGAATTCCACCAACAATCACCAAAAAAAATGAAGGCCAAAGTTTCACACTCTGGCATCCAACTCATAAAGTCTCCTTGAGGTCATCAGCTCTTCAGAGATTGTGAGAGCATCCTTTCCCCAAAATAACCATCTAACATCCTTATCCATTCTTAAAATTGTGTTTGAATGAGGCATTTTGGAAATTCTTGAGATGCTTGCTTGTGCTTTGTTTACTATCAAACTGGAATTAAAACCAGTGCAATGCAAGTGGAATTCTAGCTGAGACAAAACACAGGAACTCCACTGCCCCATTCATGGTTTTCAATCCAATTTGGCAGATTCAAGGCATTCAGATAGAACTCTGGGAAAAAATCGAAGATGAAACTAAAGCTGCAATGAATTCAGTACTGAATTTCTTCCCAGCCTCATGGGCCCAGCACTACAGGCCTGAGTTTCTATTCTTTGGGTCAACCCTAATTCCTCCCCATTCAGAGTCAACCCATTCCCATTCTGGCCTGCCATCTAAGCACTCCAACCTTCTTTGGGAATATCACACTTTTTTTCAGGGACATCCATTGCTTATGGAGAGATTTTTCACTAGTTGTAGGACTGTAACAAATGGAAACCTACATGTTGTTTTACCCTTTTAGGAGGTACAATTTATTTGCTCCCTTAACAAATGCTGACACATCACTTCATTTATCCAGAGTTTGGAACACTGAAATCTGCTGTAACCTTTTTTTTTTGCCCACTTTCAGAAATATTTTGCAATACATACACCTACTCATTAGATTTTAAAAAAATTTGCCAAACTCACCCACTCACTAGATTTTAAAAAAAAGTTCACTTCAGTCCAAATCCACAACATGATAACAGGATTTTAAACAAATAAGCACATTTCTTAAAAAAAATCCATATCTGTTAAATCACTTTTACAGAAGTGTGGCAAATCAGCCCACAGCCCAAGTGATGCTTGATAGAATAGACTTGCTGGGTATAAAAGCTTAAGTTTCCCATGTGCAGCCAGCACTAATGTTTGCAAAGCCAAGATCTGCTGTTTAACATTTTGAATGTGCTCTCTGATTTGACTTTCCTGCTGCTGCAAGCACCTCATGTCAGCATTCCTCAGAGTCTGCATAATGTACATATGGGCTGATCTTTAACCTCTGTGTCATCACCCAGACCAAAATCAATAGAGGGATATGACACTGGTGGGACCATTTGCCCATAGTAGTTCATGCAGACAGATGGGCTGCTCTATGAGCATGGAGCCAAAGAAACTTGGAGCTGGTCAAGGGGGTTTTTCTTTTTTGGAGTAGGAAATGAAGCTCTCAGAATGTGGGTGCAGAAGGAGGTGAGTTCAGTTCAGTGTCAGCAAAACCACTGCAGGTACTGCAGTTTTTGCACCTTGAGGAATGGTGAGAAGGCTGCCTGGTTTTGGGCTTTGCTGTTTTCTATCTTTTTATTGTATGAATTCCCCCAAGATCCACATAAATATCACTTTCTCTCTTGGGCTAAACCAGGTCATGAATAATAAAAGCAAACAGCAGTTACCCTCCACCATGCCTGTAAAATTCCATGTCCTTATCCTAAGGGACTGTGACGGTTTTTTTCACAGCTTTTCCCTAGTGGTGTATGAAATGTGGTTGGACATTTGGAGTCTGTCAGCTGCTCAGCTGCCAGCCTTGCTGACAGGGATGGGGCAGTGATAGACTGGATTACCTTGGATGGTAGGTGGGCAGAGGTGACATAAAATGGGACTCCCAATGACACAGCTGCGTGTGACATCATTCTCCAGTGCTGGGCTGCAGAAGGCACCTGTTTGTCAAAATTCAGGTCTTTGTGGTCCTCAGACATCATAAGAGAGACACAGGGTAAGGGTGGGACACCCAGTGTTTGGGGGAGTGGAGGTGCTGGGCAGGACTGGCAGAATCCCTACAGTGCCAGCCCGGGGGAAGGGTGACTCCACTTCTGCCTGTGCCTGGGCAGTGCTGCAAAATGTTGTACTTTTCTGTGGTTGTCCTGGCTCCAAGTTTCCGTGGGGTCTGAGCTCCAGGTTTGTAGCAGTGCCCTTGCCCTCATCTCACAGGGGCTGCAGAGACGCCACAAAGCAGCCTGGTGTGTACTGCTTGGAATATTTCATAGTTGGAGCACTGCTGCCATTTCCCTCTCTATTTCTTCTTTCATGCTCATAGTAGTCCAAGACGTTCAACTGTAAAAATAAAAATGGTTTTACTTCAGATTTTTCCAAATGCCACCCCCTGCTCCCTAAGCAGTGTATAACTATAATATAGCCTAGCACAGCACCTTAGAAAGATGGGTTGAAATAGGCAGGCTGTGCTTTAGGAATAGACCACTATTCCCAGGCAAAGTGATCTTAACAAAAATATTGTAATGAAATCAATATGTATTATTACACATAATGAAGCAAAATGTATATTTTTACATATTAACTCTATTTGCTTTTACTCTTTACATGTAGTTATAAAAATATTTATTTTTGTGCTTAGAATAACAAAATGAAAGCTCAGTGTTCAGGCTCTATCTGGCTGGCACTTATTATTTCCATATGTTAGGGCAACAACCAGATTGCTCTGCCAGTTAATTCTGTGACTTTTTCTGCACCTTTTCATCTGATCCAGAAAAGATTATTTTCTTTGCAGCTATTATTGCAAAGAGGTGACTGATTGCCACCGGGCAGAGAGTTAAAAATGAAAGGATCAATTAAGTTTATTCTTCTGGTGAGAAAATATGCACATTTTCTCAGAACATTAAATTCCATCTGAGAAACAGAGATGAGGAATTAAGATGCTTTCAATACTTCAAACAAGTCTCCTTGTTTTCAATAGCAATGCTGTGTTTGGATTTAACTCTGGTCAGAAGAGCGCTCCCAGCTCTGCTCACTGAAAGTGCTGGCAGAATGTCCTGTTGACTCGAATGGAGCAGGGATCAAAGACAGCAGAGCAACCCTGGAAGATGAACCTGATCGAGATGAAGATGACCCTGCTCATGGCAGGATGGTTGGATTAGATGACCTTTAAAAATCCCTTACAAATTTATGATTCTATGAAGCTGATAAGGTCACGCTGTTTATCCCTGAAATATCGGAGACATCCTATGTGTATGTGCCAGGTGGCGTTGCACTGGTTTGTCTGAATGCACTGCTAACCTGTGGCAATCCTTTGGAGGTGCACGACCACCACCAACCTCAAGAAGTTTATTTGGAGCCAGAGAAAAGGTTCTGCAGAGCAGTTTAAGGAAGGAGGAACATTATGGTCAGTCACTTCGGGGGTTAGCACACTTCTGAGGCAGAGCAGGTCACACTGGGTACTTGTCCACGTGCTTGCAGCCTGTCAGGAACATACATCTGATACACTGTCCATAAAAGTTACTAAATGAGGGAGTGTCCACCAGCCCTCCAGGTGCAGCTGACCACAGCTAAGAAATTTGTCTGAAGCTCAGCCACAGCCCCATTCCTGGCAGGATCAGTTTGCACTGAGCATAACGACCCCGAGCTCAGATGCTTACCGTGCCTCACCCTACCAGTGCAAACCTTGATCAATACTTAAATCTGAGCCCTTTATTTCTCTTCTTGAAACCTCTGATATATCCCCACAGCAGCTCCTGGAATGCTTCTCAGCTTCCATGACCAGGAGAGCCCACACTTGCCGAGTCATCATCCTGGGAAGATTCCTGGAGAGCTGGTGCAGAAAAATCAACAATGTCAGCATTTCATATACATGGTTATAGAGCAAGGGGAAACACCAGACTTCCATGGAGACCCCCTCAACACAGCCAGGGATGCAGGAGCAGAGCTGTGATGGGCTAACCCTGGCACTAACTGCAGCAGAAATTGCCTCTCTATTTCCAGCAGTGCCTCTGCAAATCCTGAGGACACACAGAGCAAGCTGGAGTCAGCAGGCGAGAAAAGGACACACTGGGGAGGGAGTTAGAGGGAAACACAGTAAGAAAAATGCCTCCCTTGGAAAGGTGTTGTAACAAAGATAAAATGCTTCAGATGTCAACAGGATACCACAGGATCCCAGAAAAACCACACAGCTTCTTTGCTGCAGAACTGTTCATTCACAAAATAGTTTTTCTTCCTCATATTCAGGTTATTACAGATAGTTTCTGTACTGCCAGGGCTGCACTGACCAGCAGTGTGAGACTTTTCATAGCTGCAGCTGCTCAGGCAGAATCAGGCACCTCAACATAAAGGGACCTTCTGTACATATTTTCCTTCCCTTCCCCTGACAGGGTAACTGGAGCAGTATAAGCAACCTTGTATTGACATAATTCATCCCCATTGGGGGTGTTATATCATGTTAGAGAGATTTAGATGGTTAATGTGATAAAACTTGTGAATAGAGAAGCTGGTAGGATCATGAATTAGTTTTTTTACTCCTTGCACTCTACATGACTCACAGTAACTCAAACTTGTAAGAATAACAGTGTATAAATTGGTCAGAACTAAGCCCCTCTGCCAAGACAGATTGGTTTTTAACTACCTGCATGCTTGAACCTTCCACAGCCACAGAAATCTCACACAAGGGTAACAGGTTTGCTCCTAAGTGACATATTATCTAAAGAAAGCATCACATATATGCTAAACTTTCCAAAGGAAACCGGTGATTCTGGATTCTTTTATACCTAAATGCCAGTCCTGAGAAAACTTACAAGGTATCTTAAATGGGAACTGCTCTTTGTAAGGAAAATAATGATAAGGATGCAATCTCTGAAAGATACAGATTGTTCTGCAGAGGGCTGTTTTCTTATCTTCAGGACATTCTTGGGGAAGAGAAAAGAGTCAAAAAAAAAGTGCTGAGGAAGAAGGAAAGAGATCTAACTAGCAATAGGGAGTGATGAACAGAAAGGGTGAGAAAGGACAGTCTTGGAAAGGGGCTAGAAAGTAAAAGACAACAAAGGAGGGGAAAAACTGAGGGAGGCGAGGGGGAGGGGGTAGGGAGAGGAGAATGTGTGAAACAAAGGTGAAAGAAAGGGAAGAAGAAATGAAAGTGAGAAGGGAAGAAAAGCCACAATCAGGGGCTGAGATGAGTACGTTCAGTTCCTATTTTATTTATACATTTATATTCCAGTCAGTGTTTAGTAGGTGTCTCTAAAGGCTGTGATTTATTATAATTTTTCCTTTTCAGCCCTGCGGAGGAAGGGGCAAAGGCCAGGAGGGGGCTGGATTCTTTGCCTAGGGCACGGCAGCTCCTTAGGCTGGCCCTGAATTCAGAGAAGTGCTAATGCTCCCTGGAGCTGGAATGCAATTAATTTTCCGTGGCACAATGTTCCAGAAAGAGCATATTTGGGGAGGCTCAGGTTTGTGATTGTAGGCTACCCTCAGCCTGTGTGCGCAAATTGGAGCTGCGACACCAGATCTCCACACTGCCTTATTATTTCACACATCTGGGTTTTAGACCTGAAAGTGTTTGTTTGAATGACATTTCTGCAAGAGAAGAGGGTGTGCATCTCACTTTATTCACATTAGTGGTCATTTCAGCTGCCTGGCCAGAGTCCACTTGAGTCGGCAGCAAAATCTTCTTTAACTTATCTCTGGATGGCTTTTACTTATTTATTTTTGTTATTTTATTTTAACTTAAACTTTGTAAAGGTCAAATTTGGGGATTTTTTTTTATTTAAGCAAACACTGAGCAGAGACATTGGATGATTTAGAATAATCAGTTTAAGACCACATGTGACATGTTGCTGTAGCAGCATACTTTTTCCATGACAGCTTGTTGTGTGTCACAGAGACATTTGTCACTGATCACTCAATTATCCACAAATTACAGCTTAACTTCATTTACACCATTTCCTTGTAAAAGCCAGGGCAGTCCCCTGAAGTGAACAGGCCCCATCTCCTGTCATACCATTGCAATCAGTAGATTATTGAAAGCCAAAAACTTAACTCACACTCACAAATATTTTTGCTTTAAAAGGCTTTACTCCTGTCTTGAAGTAATGGTAATGCTTTTTTGGCTGCTATGCTCTTCAGAAAGCTTCAGAATTTTTTAACAAAAAAGCCTGGTTTTTAATCACTGGCCAGAATTTTCTGAAGGGGATTTAAAACAAAACAAACAAAACAAAGCAAAACAAAACAAAAACAACAACAACCCCCCCACCACTTTTTCATGTGTCTCATTTAAGTTTTCTCTCTCAAACTGGAAATCTGGTGCTGGCACATCGACCACCTGAGCTGCCAGTTCAGCTATTCCCCAGCTGCTAGAGGATGCATGAAGGCATGGGAGGGTCTCAGGTAGTGCAGAATAACTTCTTACCTGGCTTATTTGTGGTGGCACTTTTAGGAAATCTGGGGTCAAGAGACTCGCAGGTGGGCTTGGACTTTGCTTTATGCTCTGGTTAGAGCTTGCTTTGAGGTTCCTGGAAACCCCAAGCAGATAGGCTGATATTTCCAGAGCTTTTCTGCATGTTCTTTGACTACATCATGTCGCAAATGTAACAAAACAGCTCAGACTTAAAGCATATATAAAAGTACAGGCCTGCATCTTTTCCCCAGGGCAAGAGGGCAAGTAAAGCCTTCCATTGACTGCTTTTACTGAGAGGAGTGCCTCTGAAGAAGGAGCAAAGCCCTTTTTTTGGGAGCCTGGTCCAAAACCTTTCCAAAGCAGTAACTAACAAGTTGTTACCTCTATACACCTATACCACCTTCTGCTGACTCAATTGGAAAAAGAAGAAATGATTGACCATAGCAGGACTCAGTCCATTCCAACATCCATTGTTCAATAAATAATTGAAAATGGTTGTACCAGGGAAGTATGACTTCATGGTGTTTGAATAAGATATGTTACCCTGTGGAGGCTGATGGAAAGAAGATAAAATATACTGAATACTGTATATTTAGACCATTGTTTGGTAGGTGAAATAATATTTCCTAGTGAGTCATTGACTTTGCTTGTGGATCAATAGCATGGTACAGAGGCAATAACTGCACATAGCACAGCTTGACTCCTCAGGAGAGATTGAATAATCTCTTTGCTGGCATGAACACTCTTGAAGAAGCAGAAGCTCCCAAACTGCCCTCCCTGAGTAACTGGTGATGCAAACACTGCTTTGAGGAAGGTGCTGCAGAAGCCAGGCTTTTATTTGGGGAAGGATGGGGATAGCATCCTCATCTGGGAAGCTATGTGGTCCCTGTTGTCTGCTAAGTGACCCCAGAGCACACCTTGTGCCCCCAGGGACAACCCTCTGCTCCTTCTGCCACCAGCTGTTACCGGGCACATGCAGGGCTGGAGCCCCAGATCTGGCCTGTTGCTCTCTGCTGTCACTGCTGGAGGTGTTTAACTGGGGGACAGAAGAAATTGTCTCTCAAATCCAAATAGTGGGAGGCTTTGCAACTTGGAAAATCCAGCCTGAACCCTTCCAACCACCACTGCACAGCGAGAAGGCCAAGTGTTGGATGGAGATACATTCCTGTGTTCTCCCAGCAGTGTGCTACAGCTCCCAAGGGTGCAAAACTCTTTAAACAACTGATGGACCAGCAAACCATTTTTTTTTCTTTCTTTTCCCCTCAGATTGAAGCTGAAAGGCAGTGAGGGCTGGTGAGCCAGACCCAGTCCTCAACATTTTCCCTGTGGAGGAAGAGCTTTTTCCTGGCTTTTTCCTCCACTGGCTTCTGGAGGTTATGCAGCTTCTAGCCCAGGGAAGGTGGTAGGACCTTAGTTCTGCTTTGGTTGCATCTGGCAGCTTGGCAATGCCCATCACTGCACCTGGGCAGGGCTGGGCTCTTCCTGACCTAACATGAGCACTCTGTGGGAGGCAGATGATCCAGAGTGGAGATTTGGGGCTGGCTGTGGGGAGGGAGGGTGAATAATTGCTGACACACGGCTCTTTTCTCTCGCTCAGCTTGGGTTTTGGGCCTGAAGGTACTCAGTGCATGGCATCATCTGAAGGGTGAGTGCAATAGCTTTAAAAGAAGCAAAGGAAGTCAGGCAGGGAGCCTCCATAAATCTATCAGAAAGTTAAATACTGTAAAATCTCCATGTTGTTTACCAGCCGTGCCTACAATGAAGACAGAAATAATCCTGGTAAACATGACCTTTGATCAGCAAGGTGGAGAAATTAGGTCAAGCAGGTTTTTGCTTAGCTGAAACCATAAGCTGGGGATGAAGAGAAATAAAATTCTCTTCCAAAAAATGTATTAGTCTGAGGACTCCACACAAAACTGCTGTTCAGCAGCCTGAGGCCAATTTGCTGCTTTTGCAAACCTTCCTTGCATCGAGTGCTGAACGCAGAGGGCAAAGGAACATGTGCACACAGCATAGGAGTGATTGCCTGCTCCACGGACTGGGTTTTGATGTTTAAATTGCATTACAGGGCATGCTCTGGCAGGCTTTCTGTGTGACCTTGGGGAAGCCCTTCTGTTGGTTCAGGCTGGGTTATCTCCACCTGCAGAACAGGGCACAGTCCCTCCTGCAGCACGGCCGTGACACCAGGCGTGCCCGGGGCACGCTTTGCAGATGAGAGGGTGTTTCAGTGTTGGCACAGGCAGCTGCACACCCAGGCCAGTGTGTGCTTGTCATCTCTCCACTGCACGAGGGGTCAGGAAACTGCTGTGGGGCTCCTCCCGAGCTTGGTCTGTGCACCTCAGCCATGTCCAGGCAAAGCACAGAGCCAGGGCTCTCAGTGCAGGCAGTGAGGGACAGCACCCCACCCTGTGCTTTGGAGGGAAAAGAGGTTAGCTCTGTGAAAACAGACCCTGGCTGTTTTTATTCACACAAACAATGTGTCCTCCTGAGACTGGCATTAGTTCTGTGGTGTCCCATTAGGATCCTGAGGTCAGGGTGAGCCTTGGTGCCTTCCAAACACCCTACCAGCACTGCTGAGATTCAGGCTGCCCCGACGGGGAATCGAGGCTCAGCATGCTCATCTATAATTAATGGTAAAAGGATCCTCAGGAGAACTTGTCATATGGAAAATATGCTACCTCAGAAAATGCAAATAAATAGCTTGTCAGCAGTTTTGGGTGGGGCAGGAAGTCCCTGCTTCCACCCTCATCCCTGGATCCATATGTGGTGGCCACCGACCTGAGCAAAGATATCCCAGTCTGAAACAGGTGAAGAAGAGATCTCATCCTCCCTGGATATTATTTTACATTTGATGACAAAATTTGCCAGACTCCAGGCTTTCCTGCAAGCAGCAGTTTAGCAGGGTCTGCAGATGTGTGAGCACTCAGGGGGTTAAATCAGCAAATGGGTGACATGATTTTACGCCTGTGGGCGGCTTGTTCCAAAGATCAGTGCTCTCAAAGCAAAAGTAAACTAACAGTGTTTATTATGAGTCACTTAAGCAAGCAAATTATTAGTAGAATCTCATCTGTGGTTATGCGAGTTGGGACCTGAGGTGAAGGTTAATTATTTTTCTCCCATTACAAAAAAAAAAAAAAAAAAAAAAAGTAGAAAAACACCTGAGGTGCTTTAGCAGCTGGCATGGGAAGATGCTCCCTGCACCCATCCGAGGGTGCTCAGCCTGGGCGTCTCTGGGTGCTCCTGGAGCTCGCAGTGCTGCTGGGTTAAAGAGGATGTGGATCTAAATTTGCACACCGAGGGCTCAGCCCCAAACCCCCCGACATCCCGGAGAGCCTTTTCATTAACTTCAAGGGGCCCATGGTCGGGCCCCGTGTGAATGGCCAGGGCCTGCAGCGGGCAGCAGTGGCTGGTGCACAAAGCCTGCCCTCCCGCTGCCCTCCTGCTGGCCCTGACCTCCCGCCGGGCCGAGTCACGGCCGCCACCAGCCTTTGAGAGTCCCCTCACCCGGCGGGATGCAGGGCTGCTCATTGTGGGAGCTGCTTCTCAGGGCAGCACCTTGCGCGTAACCAGCGCTGGGCTGCTGGGGGCTGCCCGGGCATCAGGAGCACAAAAGCAAACTGGGGGCTGAGAGGGGATGCTGGGGCATTTCCTTCCCTCGCCCCCCTACCATAGTTCAGCCTATGAGAGGGTCTTCTCCATTGAAAGGAAAGAAAGAGCCCCCTGAGGACTGAGCTTTTCCCCGTCAGGTGCCTGGGGTCGGGGCTGTGTGAGCACGGTGTGCCGGGCTCCCTCCGGCCACGACGCCTTCCCTGTCCCCAGACCTGAGCCACGGCTCATTTGGGTGTGTCCAGTGTCACCGCAGGCACCAGCGCAGCAGCATCCCGGCTGTTTGGGGCTGCTGTGGCAGCCAGCTGCTATTATTGAAGCTCGTCCTGGTGCTGGCCTGCTGTGTGGGTGCCTCACAGGCTCTACAGAGACACGCGCTCTTGCGGGGGGAAGGTGGCACTGAGACTGACCCCAGGGCTGCCCCAAGGTACACCGGGCTTCTCAGTCATTGGTGTGACCAACATGGGCAGGAGAAGGGTGCTCTACAGGCAGAGGTGGTCTACAGGGTCTAAACACCCCTCCAAGGCTTGGGAGGAAACTGAGTCTTGTCAGCTTCTGGAGAGGCAGAGGCTGTGGGGCTGGGCCGAGCTAGGGTGCCCCGACAGAGGGAAGAAGGAAGAGGCCACATGAGCCCATCCCACTGCAGAAGAGCTCAAGTGTGATAGAACCGTCCAGACCGTGCCAGTTCTCCCAGTGCAGTGCTTACCCTCAGTGCTCAGTAAATAAACAACAATAAAACAATGCAGATGTTTTCTGCATACGGTAATAGAGTGTGGGTCTCTCGAGTCAAATCTGGAAGCAGTTTAACAAGGCTCCTTGGAGCAGTGGCTCTGTATTGCTCTCTGTTTGCAGAGCACCATGGTGCTATTCACATGATTTTTAATGGAATAAAATTACACAATAATGCAATACAATAATAATAAATTAGAACAGAGATGGTTCTCAGACATACCAAATGAGGAAAGGCAAGGTTTCAGTCTTGCAATCCCAACTCATTCCATAACCCTAGGCAAACTGCTAGATTTTTCAAAGAAACCTTATTAATTTTTTTTTTCTTTATTTCAGTGTGCCTTTTTAGGCCACTGGAATCACAGTTCTCTTTGGGAAAACAGCATCTTAGCATCCCTGTACTTTGCTTCCCTCACTAGTGAATGCTGCAGAGGGAATTTCTCTACCACTCTACCACTGCACATGAGAGAATCAGACACCGTGCTGATAAGTGTAATATTAAATTGGGGCTTTGCAATTAATTTTCCCAAGGTCCAGCAGGGGCCACTCAGCATTAAATAGGTGCTGTCTCTGTCCTGGGAGACAAGATAGGAAATGTCAGTTCCTGAGAGCACAAACCTGGTGAAGAGCTGGCAAAATGTACTCGCAGCCCAGCTACAGGGCAGCCAGCAGCCCTTGGAACTCCTCGTCCCGGGGAGTTTCAGCTCTTTGCTTTTCCTGCTTGGTCTCTGCCAGCAGTGGGAACTCCTCGATGCCATTCCCCAGAGCAGTGGGGAACCTGTCAGCTCACAATCCGGGTACCATGGCCTTCACATGCAGAGACAGGCTCCCCCACCCTCCCTCCTTTCCTGGTCCCTAAAATGTCTCTATCTCGAGGAAAAGCAGTTTAGCACATCAGCAGTCATGTTCAAATTCCAAGGCTAAGCACGGAGCCTGGGAGAGGTGGGGGGGGGGCAAAAAAAAAAATCAGGTGCTTCTCAAAAACAATCAACCTGATTCACATGCAGCTCAGCAGCTTTTTTGATGGCTCAATTCCAGATTTCACAGCTATTCAATAGTTCTCTTGTGTAGCTGATCCTTGTCTTAGAATTCAGCACAACTCAATCCATTTTCCCTTTTCTTTCTATAAACACCCCCCTCCTCCTCTTCCCCTCCCTTCTTTTTCTTGATTTACATCTCTAGGGAGATGGGAATGTGAGGGAGAAGCTTGTAGCCTTCCTTCCTGGGGGGCCTTGAACTGGTGTCCCCTGTCTCAGGTTCCCATTGTCCGCGCTGCACAAGCCGCAGCCCCTCTGCACTCCAGCCCTACTCAATTGGAATTTAAATGCTTCATGATTGTTGTCTCACAGAATAGGAAAGTGCTGCATTAAAGAGTAAATTACAGCAGACAAGTAACTGCCTTGGGAAGGAGTGTGAAAGGAGAGATGAGACCAGCACAATGCCCATTTGCAAAAGAGATTTTTTCCAAAGATGAAACAACCTTCCTGGTTCAGTTTCCTAAGGGTAAATATGATGTGGACAGTGCGGATATGGGGCTTTGTCTGGGAGGAGAAGTGCAGCGTGCTCAGGCCAGAACAGGCCCATGGTGTGCATCTTGGACCCAGATATGAATTGTGTCCTGGAGCCAACAGCATGGCTGGATCTGGGCTTGACATCTGGTTTCTTACATGGGCTCAATCCAGGCAGTTTAACTGTGGTCCAAAGCACTAAGCAACTTGCAAGGAAATGAAGAGGTTTACTCATTTCCTTGCTTTTGTTGCTTTCCAAGCACAGGCAGAATGTTGAGTTTGCTCGGGTGTCTCCCACTTAATGCTGAGACCACCCCAGAGATCATCATCCTCTCCTTAGCCCCTCTGGTGATGACCATTTGTTGTTTAAACAATCTGGTTGTGCCACTGGGACCCTTTCTCCTTTCCCTGTGCTATATCTTCCCCAGACCTGCTCCTGCTTAGTCCAGCCTCCACTTTAGTCACCACCGGGACAGCCACATCAGACCCTGAGATATTTTTCCAGGTGAGATGTCTGTGAGAGCAAGATGCTGAGCCAACTCAGCAGTACCCTTGGCAAAGAATTATTTTCTTGCCTGAAGGACAAATTGTGCCCTGGTGGTAGTAGTAGAAAGCAGCCTGTGGCTTCTTATGAGTTACAAGGATGCTTACAGTTCCGTTGCTCATTTGTGTAAGATGGGGTTTCTCCACAAGGAGTGGTAGAAAAGAAAGGCTTAGACACTTGAGGAGAGAACAGGGAACTGTTAAATTATGATTAGCATTCATCCAGAGCATTTGAGGGAGAAACAAAAATGACAGTCTCAGTGGCTCAGCCACAGTGCCAAGATCACAACAGAGACTAGCCACAAAAAAAGGGAGCAAAATTCAAGTATTTACCCTTGAGAGATATTGATGACATCTGTCTCCTTAACATTTTAGTCACCTTTGCAGAGCCTGTCATACTAACAGAGGATTCATGAATTAAGCCAGCCAGGTGGTGTAAAGCATAGGTCACAGAAGCCCTAGGAAAAGCATCAAAAAAATGGCATGTTCACTGAGACAAGAGAAAAAAAGATCAGGAGAGCTTCTCTCCCCTTTGCTCAACAGCATATGCCTTTCAAACTGTTCACTGAAATAAGGTGCCATGGACACACAGGAAAATAATGCACAAATATAATTAAAAAATGAAAAAAGCCCAATGTGCACACACACACACAGAGGCAAGCAGGCAGGCACACAGACCTCCTTACTCCAAGATCATGGTGTACGCTTTCCCCCGAGCCGGCTCCGAGCGGCTCCTGTCTAATTACTCCTCTGGAACCACTGGAGAAAAGGCTGTGCCAACAAGTCTCTTTTTTTTTTTTTCACTTGAAACTACATGTAAGAAATGCCCCTTGGCTCAATAATGAAAATTAATGTCTCACTGCTAAAATATATTTTTTTATTAGGTTGCTGTGTTTTTTATTTAGTGATCATTCTGAAACGAGGCTTTTCAGATGGCCT
Organism: Nicator chloris; assembly: GCA_013400495.1. Lineage (NCBI taxonomy): Eukaryota > Metazoa > Chordata > Aves > Passeriformes > Pycnonotidae > Nicator > Nicator chloris. The sequence continues at coordinate 87,628 of WAAE01011968.1, read as the reverse complement.
TCACCAGGACTCCGATACTTCCCTTTGCCTTTACATGTTGTCAACCTCAATATTGTGATAAAACTGGCTTAAGGAATGAACACAACCTGTCATTCACAGGGAGAATATTCTGTATTTCACTTCTGAAATTGGGTCTATTTTGGACCTGACAACCAGGTGCTCTGCCATGCACATCAGGATTTGCTGAAGTCCCACAGAAGTGACAGCATTTTGTCCCTCTAAACCCAATTCTACATGTAAATTTTGCAGGCAGGGAATAATTTTTTAAAAATGCCTTTTCCTAATCAGGTGTTCTAGTTCTCTTGGCTTTCCAGGCTCAACACTATGATTCAAGGCCCCGTGGCCAAAAACAAATTCTGCTGAAAACAATAGGAAAACTAGGCTTGGAATCAACGCACACACAATGCAAACTACTTTGCTCTGAAGACTTTTGAGGACACCCAGCGTGCTGTCATCAGAGGGCTGGCATCCTTTGGGAGGCCTGCAGCCAGCTCAGGGTGTGCCAGCACCCTTCCCTTCCATGGCCATGCCTCAGACCTGCTCCTGTGTCCCACAGCACATGGAGCTCTGCTGTGAGGCCACAGGCAAGGAACCTCCTCCAAGTATTTGGGGAGCTGTGCTTTTCCATGCCTCTTCTGAGATGACATGGATCAGGACAGGAGCCAGGAGAAGATCTAGGGATGTAGTAGACAAGTTCAGCTCTCACTCTCTTCAGGCGTTTTCTCTTTCCAGAGACAAGACAGCAGCCTCTGACCTGCTCATGTATTGTCAGCAATGCTGTGGCCATATCCTTTGGGCAGTTGAGACCTGGCTGTGGCCCATGAGAGGACAGCTGATGGTGCCCAGAGCCAGGACAGAGGCTGTAAACATTGAAATCCCTCTTCCTGACATGGCACAAGGGCTGAACTCCCACTAGCAGAACCTCCAGCCCCTGTGCCCCAACTTATAACACACCCCTTCTCTTTATTTGCTGCAAGGTCCTTAAATTTCCCTCACTGCCCTAAAAAATGCCATCCCCTCTCAGGGGTGCCCTGCCTGCTTCCAGTTGCTCCAGTCCTGCAGGATTTCTGCCTACTACAGGCAAGCAATTTGCGCAGATGTCAATAAAACCACTCCACTGGTGCCTCCAGATTTCCACTAGCACTGACAGCACTGGCAAAGAGCTGCTGCATCTTCAGTGGTGTCTGCTTCTCCCTTGCAGGCAAATGCAAACACCAGGCTCCCAAGCACCAGCCCTCACTTTGAATTTCTCTGCTTTGCCTGCTTGTCTTCCAGCTCTTTAGCATGTCTTGAATGTGGCTTATTGTCGGCTAATAAAGAAAGGAGCATTGCTCTCCAGCAATGGCAAGATCCCAGCTTTCCTGCCCTGCTGCAGAGCCAGTTCCAGTCAGGGAAAGCAGCTATCACTGGAGGTTTTAAATAAACCAGCGCTCCCCCTCCAAAAACCTCCTGTTATATAATGCTCTCCTTCCTCTCCTTTTAATGAAAACAACCAAGTAACTGTCTATTTTTACTATGTTAGGGACAGATCCAGCAGCCCTAACTTGTACATGCCCGTCTGGAAATCAGTGGGAGCTCTGCCTGGATGGGAAAGAGCTGCAGGACCACGATCAGGAGTGACTGACATGAAATAGGGCTCCCTGCTTTGGTCTGGGAGAGGCCAGAAAAACACGGGCCACAACACGGTGCACATTTTGCAAGTGACACTTGGTGTTAGCCAAAATATACATCAATTCCAAGGAGGGGTGTTGGTAAAAGGCACATTCCTTTACCACACTATTACTGTAACAGTGCCTCCACATTAATTTGTTCCCAGGAAATTCCATCATCACTATTTCAAGCTTATGGCTGTTTAAGGATGATGGAAATTACCCTACTCAGGAAAACAGAATAATAAAAGCAGTGATTAAATTTGCCGTTATCCTTAGTCTGCACACCCTTATCAATCTCTGGTGAAATTTTTTTTAGTATAGAAAGATTCCAATTATGTTCTTAATAAACTTTGAAAAATCAGCCAGAGGGTGGGTGGGTGTTGG